>JJOG01001414.1:0-10989 GCA_000715275.1 Gyrodactylus salaris
TTTTTAGAGCAGCGAAGAATATCAAATTTCAAGTTTAAACAATATTTAATTTAAAAGTACTTTCAAGTAGGTAGTTTGGGGACCTGATTTAGAAGGGTGGAGTAGAATTTCAGTTTCTAAAACTATCCTTGGAAAATCACGTAGTTTAAGAATTAAGAAGAATCACCTCAACAAAATTTGCATTCTCGCATCCTAATATTTAGTTTTAAACTTCACTCCTCTATGATGCAATGTCTCACACACTCAAAGCCCCAAAAACTTCCCTCTACTCTTGATGAGTCAGAGTAGATAGAAATAATAAAAATATAAGACTCAAAATATATCATCTTAGATTTTAAAATTATCCCAAGTACAGCCATGATTTGTCAAATTTTTGAAACCTTATAGTATTGAGGTGCGAAAGTAATATCATTCGAAAGTCTAAAAATTAGTTACGAATATTCCTATCACTCCCCTTGTCGGAGTTATGAGCTTTCTATTGATATGTAACAATGATGTTACTGTGAGCCTAGGAGGGTTAATACATTTTTCCGGAAAAAAGAGGAAATAAAGTCACAAGATTTTTATCGAACGGATGTTGCACTAAATGAACATTTTACTGTTGTATATTCTTCTTTCAACAGAATGTCCCTCATCTCGTAACAATGCAAGACTCTCTGAAATGTCTCGTAATCGACGAAGCCGATAGACTCTTTGAATCACAACACTTTAAAGAGCTCCGCTTCCTCCTCCGTTTCCTGAACCCAAAGGAAATGCAGGATCCGAAGCGCCTCATCAAGTCCCGGCAGAACCTGGTCTTTAGTGCCACTCTCTCTTTCGTCCACAAGGAAGCTGTCGGTTTCCGCCAGCGCAGTAAGAAGGAGAAGGGCTTTCGTTTTCGCAAATTGACCTCCGACAAAAAGATCAGGTACTTTAGCTCCATTATCCACATGAACCCAAAGGCCAAGGTGATCGATTTGAGCTTGTGCGATGACTCACTAAAGACGGACTCGGATAAGGCCGCAATGGCCTCGATAATGCCGGAGAAGTTGCATCAATTCAAGTTGTCTTGCCTCAATATACAAGATAAGGATGTAAGACTAATCTGGTTGTTGTTGCATTATAGGTGAGTTGTTTGTTAATAAGGTCCCAACCGCGGATTCATAAAAATTTGACAATCTGAAATTTCTGATGTAACTTGTAAAGTAAAGACTCCTTGCTAGAATTCCCTTACGCTAACAAGAGTCATTGATAGAGCTCCATTGTAAAATAACTTCTTTAGCGTCACAACAAACCAACAGCTGATACCTTGGCAGAGTAGAAGGAAATTTTTTAAATTTGGCACAAATTTAACAAAAATACTCTACGCTTTGAGTTGAAAGAAAAACGATTTTTGGTAATAATATAACTTTGAGTGTATTTATAGATTTATTATTCTTACTTTTGAATTCGGACAACGTAGAAATATATTTTATAGTCTAGAAAAAAATTAGTGACAGATCTCTTTTAGACTGGGCACAATTCACTTTTTTCTTCTTTCTTAAAGACCTCCATTTTATAGCGGGGCAGGCTACGAAGTAAGATGAATAGAATATATCAATGAATAATATTCACAAGGCAGCATTGAAAATTAAAATCCCTTTTCCCCCTATGTAATCTAAGATTACTGTAATCTTCGACTGTATCCATAGAAATAATATAAAATTATAATTACTACTTATGAGTAGCATGCCCATAAGTTATAAGAAGTTATATATCAATTGTTAAAAACATCTAAAGCTATGAAAAACATCTAAAAATCAATGCTATAATCAATATTTTCTATCTATGGCATGGTTTCAGATTTTCCATTTCTAAAGAAAAAAATATTAATTAAAATTTCCTTTCTCCAAGGTTTAAATCTAGCGCTATGTGGGGCAACGGCTCCCCAAGGTGCTGCATCTTTGTGAACAGCAAGGCCAACCTCCGCCGCCTGGCCGGCCTCCTCCGGGTCCTCTCCCTGGCCTGGGCATCGCCCGACCTAGCCCCTCAAGATGCCACTTCGGTCTTCATCCTCCATGCGGATATGCCGCAAAAGAGGCGCCTAGAGTCCTTTGAAAACTTTCACAAGCACCCTCGCGGCATACTACTCGCCACCGACATTGCCGCTAGGGGCCTGGACTTTAGTCGTAACGAGTACTTCATCGGCCTAGTCATTCAATACGATATTCCCAAGGTTGCTGAGAACTATATTCATCGCTGTGGCAGGACTGCGCGTGCAAAACGCGTTGGCCAGAGTGTCGTTCTCATCTGTCCAGAGGAAGTGGTCAGTTGGAAGAAGATTGGCTTGTCTTTGAAAAGCCAAGGTAATTCTCGTTATTTTCTAGTCGGACAAACGACCTTGGCACATAAACAACATCAGTCTCACGCTCCACTCTAATAGGTGCAAATTGAGAAATTCTTAACTAAGAATAAACCATTAATTGAGCCAACAACTTGAATTGATTCAAAAATTTTCTCCATCTTGCTCAGAAAAAACTAATCAAGCATAGGTTTGAAATGAAATTAAAAGTTATTCACCTCCTTCAGTTGAGAATGTCAAAGAAATTGGTGCTCAGTTCCTCGATGTAGAAAAGAAGACTTGTTCCAAAATCTACAAAAAGTCTCTGGAAATCGAGTCCACCCAGCATCGTATTGAGAAGAAGGCGAAAGAGAACTCTTGGTTTCTGAAAGCGGCCGAAGAGGCTGGCATCGTTGTTGATGAGAAGGAAATGCAAATGGCCCTCACGTCTGGTATTTATAAGTGAGCAATACTTGTGTACTTGAATTTTTTGTTTTGAAAATCGATATTTATCTTATAGAGTAAGCATTTCATTGAAATCTTGTATTTTCAAAGAGGATGCTCCATCGTTAAGACTGAGTCTTGAAGGGTTGATTACTATTTGGATAATTTTAATCCATTAAAAGGGTTTTCAGTGTTAGATTTTTTAGCAAAAAGATTTTTTTTGAATCGAAATCTTTAAAAAGCGATAATCATTCTGCTGGGAAAATGTATGTAGCACACTCAACAAGTACAAACAGTCTACTGACTTTGAAGCCCACACTGAAATGCTGGTTGGTTCATTTCATCAGGATTATTCTTCGATGAACCCTAATTATTGCATTTTAACAATTTAAAACTCTTAAATTATAAAATGTCAATCATATTTATTTATTCAAAAAGTAATAGTGGGAGCCTGTATAAGGTTTTGAAAAGATGTCTGTATTTAATTGAAATTTGCTCATATGATGCCCTTTCAATCATCTTTTCATTCAAACAGTCCAGAAGAAGAGGCCTGGCTTAGGAAGAACCCGAAGAAGCATAAGCGAAAGAATCCAATGGACTTTGCAATCAATGATCTTAAAAAGGTTTGTTTTTATAAATATTCAAGAATCCATCTCGTCCGTAATCTTGATCACTTTATTTCCTGTAGATTATTCAAGACTACAAACAGTCTATTAACAAGATTGATTCTGCCTCCAATAAATAATTCAACAAAATATAAATATATTTTATTCATTTTTAGAAAAATATTTCGATTTACCTAAACCCTTTGAGAATCTAGTTGCAAGGATTTTCATTCTCAACATTTGAGTTTCATAGCCGAGTCTATACCTATTCAGGTTAACATGAGAGGTTATAATGAGGAGTTAGGGCGAGAAGTTATTAACACTCCAAGTAAACTCTGCTCGTGCAGGGAGGCTAACGGAATCGAACATGGTGTGAAGTCAACTGGTGGGACTTGAGAAAAAATTGTACGACTAAACCTTGACCCAGACAGAAGTATGAAATCGTGTAAAGTAGAACCTGTAAGATTTTTACCTCCCTCTTGATATAATATGAATAAAATCAATATTACACTAATAAGTAAGAGGGAGGGGTCCCATCTGTGCCTGTATCCCACCGATTATGCGCACCTTATATCAAATGTAAATTTAATCGCTAATTTTGAATGTTTCCACCAAAAGCATGCTTTCTCAAATTAAGACCAACTTAATCTTTCAATGACATTTTTTTGAACATATTCAAAATATCTTGGAGGCCTTCTTGGCATTTAAACTAGTTTTATCATTAAATCTCGCTATCATTGTTGAAAGTTTTTTTTCAAAAGAGTCATGTTTTTTATTGAAATCATTCTTATTACACTCCTCATATTATTATATTTTTCTTTGAAAATAAAATTTACCAACAATTACAGATTTTGGGATATTTACAATCTCGGGGGACAGAAATAATTATGAAAACAATCTGTTTTTGATCTTACATAATATGTAATACATATGTATAAATATAAGAAAAGTTGTTTAAGTTTTCACAAAGCGAGAGGTTATATAGACTATCCAATTTTCTGTACGAAGATAACAGAATATGGTCATCGTACAAGACATTCCTCAGATCTTAACAGCTTCTGAATTCCTAGCCAAAAGTTTTTGATTAACAAGCCTTGAAAAACCACTTGGATGACCGTAGATTGTAGAGGAGTAAAGGTGCCAGGACACCTTACTGTTACATTATTCTGTACTAAAGAGACGCACTGCAATTGGATATTATTCACTCCTTCAATCTGATTGGTTCGTTTTTATCTCACATTGTAGATATTACTAGAGAATGATTACAAATAACGACTTATAAGTGATAAACAATCATTGGATTTACAAGAGTAAAATGAGATCATCACTCTTCTCCAGATGCATAATTACCTATCTCGTATTGGTCATGGATTTCAGTCAGAGAGTGAGTCATTTGATTTAAATACTCACATTAGGTCAAGAGTTGTAAATGATATGCTTGTCTTGGGTAAAAACAACAATCCCCTCCTAATAGAATAATGGTTTCTGGCATTTTTATTCCACTAACGCCTCAAGGATTCCTTTTTTAAAATTAGATATTGTGCCTTGAGTCTTTTAGTTCAACCCTTCAAGAGTTGGATTGACAATTCTTGTTTAATAAGATTTCATTGCAAAATATACTCTCTGATCAAAGAGCTTGAATACACAAAGAGATCTCTCATCTTAACTTGAGAGGCAATTGTCACAAGATGGTTAAAAGAAAGTAAAATTCTTTAATATTGCAAAATAAAAGAATTTGGTGTAGGACTTTTATAAATACCTAGCATCTAATACAAAAGGGCTGTCTTCCCTTCATGCATACATGTTGAGGTGAATCAAACTCTGTTGTTGATAATCAGAGCTTGGCGAGAAGTCGCGCGTATTGCAATGGCGGGAAGCAAGCAAAATTATATTCTAGGAATATTAGAACGTCAATCTAACGTCTCTTGGGTAATATTTGGTTTACAAGGGTTGCTCATTTTCATACCTCATTGGTCTTGGATTAAAATAAAGTTTCTTTTGAAATATTGGGAACTTGATTAAATCACTCATTTCAATCTATACGGAATAATCGGTCTTCAACCCCTTTTAGGAATTTGATGATTTTTCGCCAAGAAGAAATTTTTGAGATAACTTGAAACCAAAAACACGTGGATCTTTTATTTATAAAATAATATACATTTAATTATATTCAAAGGGCTTATTATTTGAATATTTTATCCAGATTGAGTTCATAATTCTATTTCATAAATTCTATTCTTAGCTCGAAATGAAGTTAGGTGTTTAACATATTCATGTAATATTTTTTCCCTCAACTTTTAAGATTGAGATTTGATCTCTCTGTATGAGCAATTGCTTTTGATCTAGCATGGTTCTTGTGTCGCTTGTGAGGAGGGTTATTGAAGCTTATTCCAGAGAATGATTATTTTTCTAGAAATAAGGAGACACTCTAGAGTTTGCAGGGTGCTGACTTGGAGTCATGCTGTAGAGTAAAAACGACGCCAAATAGGTAAATAAAAAGCTTTTTTATTTTCGTCGGCTCTCATCAGACCTTACACCGACATGGTTATTTATACATAAGAGATTTTTGGATCTAGAGTTTGCTATCTGAAGAGAAAAATCCCAAGAATTATTCGAAAATCCTAAATACAGATTCTTATTCGAAATTTATTTTTCTAAAGATAAGTCTTACAGAGCTCTATATAACTGGCTAGATCTGGTATGCAGCTAGACTACTACTTCAATTGCAACATTTCAAACACTTTTATGACAAGACCCAGTTTAATACGGTCCACTTCAAACTAATCTTCTCCACTTTTAAACTTATTCAATCACATCCTCTAGATAGTCAGCTTACAAAATTACTACTCTCTAACAAAAATGCCACTTGAAGATGTGTTGGATGTGAGAGATTGTTAAATTATCTAAAATAATTCCTTATAAAATAGCCCTATTGTTGGCTATTGTTTTTCTATTCCCACAAATTTGACCCTACCAATTTATTACGGAAAAATATAATAACCTTTTCAATACCTTGAATGCAGTTGTTCAGAGTAAAGATAATTAATTTGTATTGTCGTATTTCCTGATTGACATCGGCCAATGAAATTAGAGAATACTCTCAAACTTATCAGGTGTATGTTTTTTTCTTCCCCAGTTGAAGACTCATGAAATCTGTACTTTTATTGATTAGTCCTAGTCACAGATAAATGGAAAATTCTAGTTTTACAAAAAGTAATACGTTTAATTATTTCATAATTGGGATGATATCACTTTCTACATGAGGATCAGAGATTATTATTATTACTACTAAAAGGATAGACTGACACAATAATCACTAATAATAGCTGTTTTCACTTATTTATTACAAAAATAGTAATTGGGGAATTACAGGTCAGCACGAACAATTTATAAATTTGCCCTATTTTATTTTAGTTGACATTTATTGTTTTACGTCCCAAAGCGCAGAATAGATGATTAATTCGTTCTTCAAGATGTTTGGTCGTGTGGCCACAAGTAAATTTATACACTACTGATGCGTTTTTCGAACGAGGTTACGTCTTTTCTTGGTAACTCCTAAGCTAGTTTCTCTTTACATTGAGTAGTATTTTGTGAGATTGTTACAAAAACAATTTTCAACAATTAATTCAATATCAAAAGTTGACCTTTTATTGAGAGAATAGTGAGATTAACGACCGGATCTTCTATCCTTCCTACCTATATATGGAAAATATGCTCACGATATATTAACTGTGTGTGTTTCCTCTCCAAACTATTAACTCTACTTTCTCGTATTATTGAGATTGATTTCATACAAATCACAATAACTCTTTGAGTATCAAATGTTTTTTCTCATTCTTTCCACTATAAACTTGGATGGAGAATTATTTACAGTCTTGAGATCCCCCAACTCGATCAGATGAGTGTGTTTTGACATTATCAGTTGAGATCTTTCCTAGGGAGGTTAACCGAACCCCTCAGTGATTCAGAAACTGCATGATGAGTTAATTAGCTAGTAATAAGCCCTAGCGACATACTCTCTCTCTCTCGAATGGTGTCTATGAACACGAGGTTTAATAATTGTTCATGTTTCTTTGATCCCTTCCGACTAGGAAACAACAGTTTTCTCTGATTTTATATTTGCTGACGTAATTCAACAAATTTCCATGATTTAATCCCTTTACTAATTTATCCTGAGTAAAAATATAAAATTTTTAATTTCCTTGGATACTGAATTGATTCAAATTAAACATTCTTAAATATATATAGTATAAGCCCCGGAAAGGAAGATGCAGGTTAGAATCATGCTTCCAAATTATGGAAATTAAGCTTATGAGAAAAATATCATTTTAACATTTAACTGGCATAGAAATATCATGTGAAAGCATTCCAGTTTTTATGGAAATTTGTCTTATTTTTAATTCTTTACAATTTAATTCAAGTTCTTACTTTAAAAGAGTTATACGAGTCTAACTCACATCGGGTTCACTCGAAAGGGGTTATAATGGGGAGGTAGTTTAAACATTTTTTACCAAATAAAGTCATTTATTGGGACTTGGGGAATAATTCTCTTCGCCAAAAGCAAAAATTCTTAAAGAATAATATGCAAAATCGCCATAAACGGTTGATTTTTGTTTGATTTAATCTGACGTTGATAGAAAGATTGCATCATTCAATTTTCAATCACTCTGATTTGGTTTTGTGTCAAAGGGACTTAATTTTCCTAATGTCATAAATTAAATCCAAGAGTTAATGAAAAAGTAAAATTAGATGAAAGAACGAAATAAATTCTCTTGTCCTCATATGTATTTAACAAGGTATGAGCAATTATAAAATTTCGCCTAATTCAATTCCGAGGAATGAATTAAACAATGACATTTCTAAAGATGCATATAGTTTGCTGAAGCACTTTGTGTTTGATTCTTTTCAATACTTTAAACAAATCATCTCTTCGTCTACTACTCAAACTTTTTTTAAATTTATAATATTTTGTTTAAATGAATCAATTTACTTTTCAATGAAACCTAGGTAGGCATATAGTACGTATTCTATTTCACCTTACCTTTGAAACCTTATTATGTTTATAATGAAATTATAGTGTATTGTACCGAATCTTATTTTTAACGAAGTGAAAACTAGTAGCTCTTATGAATCTACATTGAAATGCATCTCACTTATGAGTGTTTTGGTTCACTCTATTGTGACAATAGTTTCTCTCAAGTTTTGATGAAAGTTTATTTGCAAGGAAATCTTCAACTCTCAAATTTTTGTCAGATCTTGAAGGCAGATTAGCTTACAACTAATAAATCATACTCTCGAAGATAATCCTTGAGGTGTGATTTGAATAAATTCACTTATTTTTACTAATAATGAAAATATTGAACTCTAGTTTGAAATAGTTTATGCTAATCTTAACCTCAAGGCTTGAAGTCTTTTTTGATGAGTAATTTTCATATCGAGTTCAAGAACTTCTCCCTTAAGTGGATAATCTTGATTGAGGTCTTCATGTCAAGGTCGGAAACTACGGTTAGGTCGGAAAAATGTTTTAGAACAGAATTTTGAACCAAAATAAGAAATAATACAATTCTAGTTGTAACCCTTTTGTAAGATCAGAAATGCTATTTGTAATTGCTTATGTAATACTTTCTTGTACACGAAGATTTCAATAATCTCAGACTGAGAACAGCGTACATATTACATAAAGTGTTTGTAACCTGATATGCACATTTCAACGATAATCTTTTATATATTGTTTTCGTGAGAGAGACAAAAAGCAACTTGATGTTCTCTTCTTTCCACAAAGAGAACACAAACTAATATCACATCAATTAGAAAGAGTCAAGTTACTCGTATTAGATGAAATATATTTTCACAGCAAACTTTTTGTTTTAATATGAACTCAGCAGGCGATAAAAAACACTCTAATTCCTAATTGAACGAAAAATAGTTAGTTTTTTATTTAATCTTTAGATCAATGGTTAATTTCAAATCGAGAAACGTTTTAATTCAGCCTTTTTAAGTATCGATTGGAATTTATAATTGATCAACAATTATTTCCGTATATAACTTGGAAATATTAAAATCTTGATAAAGCTAATGTTTGAAGTAGACTCTACTTCTAGCAACTTCTTTAACCTTTTCAACTCCAAAAAAATTCAATTGAAACAGAATAGATTAATTAAAATCCTAATACACTTCTTACTCACTGCTGTTAAGCCACTAAAATAAGTGGGTTGAAAAGATAGCTGAACAATACAACAGAAGATTCAATCAAGTTAGTGCACTTTCTGAATAAAAATGTTCAACGAATATGCCAACGTGTTTTATGATAAATCATTTGGAGAAAGAATTAATTGAATTTGGAAAGTGAAAAATAATTGATCAAACTTTTTCCAATCATATTTTTCTTTCCAAATTCGAATTAAGAAGAATAAGATGAAAACACCAACTTTCTCTAGGCAGTTGAGTGTGAATGAGAGAGTTAATAGTTCTGGGAGGTAACTTTTTGTACATGTGCGTTGTTGCGATGTAAAGGCAAGGTATGGAAAGTCTCCTTCTAGCTGTGAGAGTCTATCATAACATGACTTGTGGTGGTAAGGGTGAATATTACATGAAGCATTGTTATCAAAACACATTTCAAATGTCTGAGGAGAATAATATGAGCGATTGTTTCTGCTAGATGGAGAATGGTAGACTAAATTGCTTTGTTTAACCTTCGATGCGGCTAATTTAAAATTTGATCTTCTTATCAATCAGTTTTATCACTAGAGTCATGACTAGGGCAACCAAAAGTTGTTTTTCTTAGTTTACATGAATCACTGATCGATAAAATCGACATCCAAGAGTCTAGAAATGCTCCTAGAAAAAAAGGCAAATCAGGGTACGATTTTAGAAATGGACTATTCGATCTATTTCTTGCGATAACTGACTGTAATTAACTATTTTGAGAAGATAGAAAGAATAAATAATTTACCATGAAAACTCATTAAAATAAGAAATAATTTGGATTTGAAATAGAAAGCCAGATATCTTTTTCTGACCATTTGGAGGATTGTGCTCTCTCCGAGTTGTATTTCGCCGGTTATTCTAAAATAAAAATTTTGTGTAGAAACATTGTTACGTAAAAACAATTATTTTTTCTATTTTGAATATCGGCACATTGATTCATTCCTATCAGATGTCTCTGTATGTCTCAATATGATTCATTCATCAAACTATCAGAGACATCTGATAGGAATGAATCAATGTGCTGATATTCAAAATAGAAAAAATAATTGTTTTTACGTAACAGTGTTTCTACACAAAATCTTTAGAATAACCGGCGCAATACAGCTCAAAGAGAGCACATTCGTCCCAATGGTCAGAATCTAATTTCTCCCAACTCTCTGAGAACATAACTAATGTCAAAATAAATTTTAAAGGATTCTCATTGGCTTGTTATATTAAAAAACTAAACAACCAATGAGAATCTTTTAAATTTTATTTATACCAAACCCTCCATATGAGAAACACAATAATGAAATTTAATCAAGTTACCGAACCTTTTGAGTGTTTTATCTGTATCAATGTTTAGAAAAATCTTGAGTAGATTTGATTTTTGAGTCCTGTAAAGTAATAGTATATACTGGTTTAGGGTTGACCATAAAAAAAAAATTTTTAATA
>JJOG01001417.1:0-10881 GCA_000715275.1 Gyrodactylus salaris
TGATTAAGGTTGAAACAAAAACTATAGACTCTCTTTCCATAACATAAACATTTTAGATTAAAGTTAGTAAATTAAAATTGAATGAATGAAATAAATATAATTCAACCATCATTTCTTCAAATTGTTAGAAAAAAATAATGAGTGAATATTTACAATGTAATAGAAGGGATTGTAAGTGGACCTGTTTATAAAAATTTGGTAGAAACTTCATAAATACTGTATAATAAATGTTATGTGTTTACTAGGGCACTGCTTTTTGGAATGAGATCACGGGGAATCGCTTTAGATTGCTCAATTATATGATCAAGAACTAATTCTGAGGCTATTTCAATCTTTTGTGCGCTTAAAATCTATCTACTATGGTCGAAACTCTGATGTGTTAAAAATACAAATAAATTCAAATGGCCGCCATCGATATATTCAGATAATCAGATTGTTTGAAAAATATTCTCCGTTTAGATCTCGAAATTCTGGCTAATTCTAAATTAGATATCGCGCATCAGTCACATCTTCCTAACAAAAGGCTTTTAATTGAGAACGTCTCTTCTAAAAGATAGCATTTTCCATGCTATTCCCAAATATTACTCCCATCTCTCACAAAATATTTAGATACTCCTGGTTTAGGTTTTGGCGCAAGTTCAAATTAATTAAAATAAGATTTCCATGCACAAATTATTTCGGCCTATTTCCAACACCTAGAATAAATATATAATACACAGTTCCTCGTAAAATCATGTCTAGATTACGATTGTGCGCGATCTAAAAGAGGTAAATTCATAAAGCAATGCCCCAAGTTGACAAAATATGACTAATCAAATCTGCATCAGATCTGAGTGAAGTTGTTTTCATCGAACCTTTTCTATTTCAATTAGAGTTTTTTTCAAATTCGGACTTTACAAAAAATCCAATGAATCTAAATAGTCCTGAGCATTTCTCGCTTTGCTCAATCTTGAAAATTCTACAGCTCCAGAATCTAGGGGCCCATAGAGTTGAAATGCAAATATTTATGCCATTATTCTCGCTATCTAACATGTTGTACCTTAGAATCAACAACAGAATCTCCTACACGATCCAATCGCCTCGCCAAACATATCAACCAGCGGCATCTCCACTCCAGCGAACACCCCCAACATCGCTCTTAATAACAATGAAAGCTTCTCCATCAAGAGCCACCGGAACAAGTTGAATGAGTGGCGACAAAAGCTAGGACTTCCCTTCACTGAATTCCACCAAGAGGTTGCCGAAGTTGAAGAGATTGCTCCAGACATTAAGCCGAAAACTCAAGCACGAGACAACGAAGGGAATAAGGATGTGAGTATCCTAATATTTCAATTTCTTGGCCCTTCGTGTTGCAACGATCTCTCAAGTTAGAAATGTAGTAGTCAATTGTTCATATTTGCCATTTATGCCGGGTTTGTTATCTCTGTTGTTGTCAGAGTGGAAACTCCGTCAGTGTAGACACTGACGTAGTTCTTTTGGGCAGTGTCTACGAAGTATTTCGACAATGTGGAAACCGAGTGTACACATTGACGAGAATAAAATTCTTCATTTTTAATATTTCCTAGGTTAGGCGTTATACCGTGTAAACTTATACCTCTTCAAGCCTTTCTAAGAAGCTTTGGATTATTATTGGTTTTGGATTCTCGATAAATGAACTAGACTTCAAATGAATAGTATACACTAGGTTGGTATCATATTTAAGAAAATATAACATGTTGCACACTATACGGCGTCACAATGATAGAATATCTTCTAATTTTTGTTTAATTCAAATTGAATCAAATGAATATTCTGTGTTGTCAAAGTATTAAATTTGTTGAAATGTTGACCTGATTCCTCAAAATTGTATTTTAAAACAATTTTAAACTAAATATGGAAAATATTGAGTGGAAAACTCATTGATTTAACTCGTAGCTAAATAAAACTTTTACACCAATTTAAAAAATCAACAATCTTAAGGTGCTGGAAATATTTTCATAATGAATACTCAGACTAACAAGTACGAAAAGATTAAGTTTACTGTGATTCTCTATGATTTTCAGCCCATATCGAAGTGGAATTTTTTGTGATACCAGCCCAGTACTTATAATTGTCTGTGATTCTTTTCGTCTCAAAAGTGCCAAGCATTCACTTACCTTCTGGTCTTTCGAATTAAGACGATATATTCAGGAAAAAAGGGGTGAAGCCATTGAAAGCCTCCTTCGCGGCTCACGCTTTGGTGAAAAGTTCAACTCGTCTTCTTTCAAATCACAGAAAAAACGCTACATCCTCTCTATATATTAACCATTAGTTCTCTGATCTGGCTTCATTGACCAGCGACTTGTCATATATTGTCTACCTTTTTGAGTAGGATGGATGAATTTACGTCTTACTCAATGACACTTGGAGAAAGGGTCATCTCTCAATCTTGTCATCAATACCCTTCACAGAATATGATATCCAAATGGAATAAGGATCGATATGCAGTATGAGGTTTTCAATTGCATTGCTAAGGGAATCCTTCCTCCTCTAGTCTTTAAATAATCCGTTTGCAGATTCCTCTTCATCCGTTTCCATGGATAAGATTGAGGAAAACAAATGGGATTTATAGCCCAAAGCATGCAACTCGTCAATAATTTAGGTTGAGCCTCAAAAATTGAATTATTGAGTTGGACAATTTTTAATTTCATGAATACAGAAATACACACTAGTTCTATGCATAAAAATGTTTACAAAATGCACACTTTTACTCTATCGCATATTTTTGAAAGAATAATTATGATAAAAAGTTGTACAGATCTAAAATAGTACTTGATATAATCTTGGAGTATCTATTGAATAATTTACCTTTTTTTGTATTTTATGCCAAATTTGTATTAGACCATTCAAAAACTGGAAAATTGAAACATTTCTGAATCAAAAGAAGAACCTTTTTTAGAAATTTATTCAAACTGAATAGAATGAAAATATTTGTAAATGACTACCTAAAAAATTGGATTCGTCTACTTGAGACAACGGAGAAGGTTATGTTATCAAATGATAAAAATCAGGTATTTGCAAACTTCGATTGAGTTGAAATTTATTTAGAAACAAAAAATCAAATTTAGTAAAAAAATAAATGGTGTGTTTTTCTGATCCTTGCAAATATCTGCGTAAATTCACATTCATTTTTAATCTAGACTGAAAATCCTTAAAAAAAAATTTTATCCTGAAAAACATGATAAATTCTGAGTAAATAGAAGCTAGTGGGAAAATTTTTTTTAGTGAATGTTATATAATTTCTTATAGGTTCATTAAATAATTAAAAATTGCAACTATCAAAATATGAAAAATGTGCCATTTTTACAGGCTCTCATAGAGGTGAAGCCCATCAGAAAGACTCTAGCTCCAGAAGAGTTGGCGTCAATCAAGGAGAGGATCGCCCTGATCAAGGCCAAGAGATGAACGGATTTGCAAATATGATGAACGTGTGCTGAGATCCCTCCAATTTCAAAAACATATATATATATAAACGCATTTTTCATCTAACGGAGGAGATCCTTCCAGCAAATAGACAACCTTTCAACATTTCTCGTTTCTCGATCTCACCAGCCTTTCGGATTCCATTCAACCAACACCTCTTTTTATATCCTCATCTCAAAGTATCCAATTATCGAGTGTATCCCTTTATTTCCTTTCTTTGGGGTTTCTGGTGTCCACTCCAGCCAAGGTGGCGTATCTCTACATGTATGTGTCTTAAGATAAATTATTTTAATAAAAAGAATTTTAAATCAAAAGCAAATCTTTATTTCTCAACCGATGCAGACCCTCTTACGACCGCGCATTCGTACCTCCTCGAGTCGGTGCATTATCTCCACGACGGCTTTCGAGTGGAAATCCGCTTCCGATGCATATTTGGTGTCTCCGTTCTAGAAAATTAGAGAAAATGTCAACACTTTTCTACCTTTGTAGTTTTTTTCTCAAAAGTTTGACTCAACCGCAGTTGATTTTAGAGAAAATGTTATCAATATGTATTTAGGAAAACAAAATCTTGTGTTAATTTTATATCAAGTTCTCATACCTTTTTCACAAATATTTCTTAGAAAAGGTTCAATTTCTAACTAAGTTTACACACTGTTAGGACAACCAAAAATATCACTTGATCATATAACTATAAAATCTTTTTATGTCAAAATATTTGACTTGGTACCCTTTAAACGATAGAGAGTAGCTGAAAACCCTAGACAAGAGATACGTTTCAGTAAAATCCTAAATGTCGGATTTGGGATTTTAATTTCTCTCACATGAATCAGCAGACCTCAAAGTATAGAAAAAGCAAGTAGTGCATGGAACTTCAGCTTCCGATTAAAAAACAATTTTTGCCATCTTTCTTCATCTGCTAATTTTATTTTAGCAGTTTAAAAAATAATTTTACTGATAAAAATGGTTGATTAGGCCATGTTCACCTAGTTATTCCTTCTAATCAGTTCAATCTGAATCGTTTTGTGATATTCTAACTTTACTAAGCCACGTCATAAGCAGTCATTCGCAGCAGTGAATTCCCCATTCTACGAGCAAAAGTAAGAATACTTCTTTTACAAATTTTGCTATATTTTGAGAAAATAATATGAATTTTTCGTTAAAATTTGAACCAAAATATATTTTAAGCATTTGGAAAAAAATATTATAAAACCACGCTGTCGATTAGTTTCCAAAAAGACTCACCAAAGATTTGCTCATCTTCCTCTTCTTCAACGCTGGAGCGGGCAGCGATGTCTGCGAGGCAAATAGAGGATAATACTTTTGGTAGTTGTCAAGAATGAACTCTACAAATTCTTCAGGGGTCATCAACTCCCCAACACCCCTATGCATACTACTGGTGATGGCCCTTTCGAATACATAGAGGTCCACTGCCTTTTCTTCACTAAGTCGTTGCGAGGCTCCACTGGAGACACCGCTGGACAAGCCAAAGTCTATGAGAATCACACGATAACCGATGACTTGGTCATTTTCCAATACCTGTGGCTCATCCAGCCTCTTGACTATGATGTTGGCTGTACTCAGGTCCCTGTGGACAATGTGGTTTGCGTGCAATTTGGCCAAGCTAAACGCGACACTATTTCCCAGATCCCTCAGGGAACTGTTTATGGCCGTGGGGTCTGTGTTTTCAGCAAAGATCTTCTTGATAGAATCACCGAGCTTATCACCTTCCGCTATGGTCATGTAGATTCTACGTTTGGGCAGGTCCACGTACAACACAGCCGGCACATCGATGCCATTCTTCCGGCAGTGTATGAGCTGGCGTACTTCTGTCTTGAGGCGTTTAACAGTGAGCAATTCGTCGAGTTTAGGATGTCGATATGGTTTAGCGACGCGCTCCTTAACTATGCAAGGGATCTTTGACTGGAATATGACCGACTTGTATATGGAGCCCTCGGCGCCTTGGCTTATCAGTTCTTGGAAATGTTGATCTTCCTTAAGCAAAAAAATTGTAAAATTCTTTTCAAGACGATATTCTTGGTGGAGAAGAAAAAGGTTCAATAAAATTCAAATATATTCATAAGAAAAGGGTTACAAAAGGGTGTAATCTGATTCATTGCTTCTTTTCGACCTTTAAAAGGATTTCATTCGCTTTATTCTGACTCGAAATTATCACCTGGAATAAAAATTAAATAATTTTATTTTCACAAACAGAACACTTTTTTGATTATTAAGCTTCCTACTTTTAAGAGGGTTTGCTTTAAAATGCAAAAATTGAGTACAAGCTGAAGAAAAAAGGAGATTACGGTCTAAAATGGTTGAAAGTTGATCAAATTAAGAATATGAAAAATGTTGTGATTAAATCACTAGCTAAAGAAATGGTGTAACCTTTCATTCATAGTTCTACACACATCATGTCTCTTTTTGATATCCAGTAATTCTAGGGACTTTTTAAATGCATCTGTCATTGTAGTCAGCTTCATAGATAGGCCACGATTTGATTCCCGCTGTTCAAGCAGGGACTTGTTCAGCTGGCCAGCGTCTTCTTTCTAAGCAGAACAAATTGTGTCTTTTAAGCGCTTATAAAAATGCATTTCCTTAGGTTAAGCTGTCTAGAATGATTTCAAATTATTTTAACCTGAAATGGATAAATAACAATTTTCAATAACACTGCAAAATAAGACAAATGTGCCATACATTTGATGAATATTTTTTTCCTAGCTCATTAGATGTTTTGTGAAATTCTAGATGTTAGAAGGAAATTTAAAAAATTTGCGAATATTCGTTAGCACGATGGTTTTGAATTAAATATTATTCAGTAAATAAAATGATAGTTTTCTAATCAATTCATCAATGAATTTATGATTGAAATATTGCAAGCAAATGAGAACCCACTCATCAATGTTTACAGATATTCGAATAAATGATTGTAGAATTACATTTTTGACTTGTGCAGAAGAGGGAGCCTTTTCAGAAAAACCTACTAAAATTAGCAAATATCTAAATTTTTGGTGTCCAATTAAATATTTTTTAACCAACCATTAAATATATTTACAGATGTCAATTATCAAAGAACTTACAAGTTTAAAGATATCCCGACTAGAAGAATTTACTTTAGCGCTGAGATCATCCTGAAGATGGACATTTTGCGATCGAAGGGAATTCAGTTCTTTACGCAAGGAATCGAGTTCTCGTTTCAAAATGACATTTTCCTTTTCAAGTCCGTTGTTGTTGCATTGTATTGCTGTAATGTTGTTTTTAAGCTTCTTGGTCTCATTGTTTACGACCAACAGAAACTTGTCTCCCTTTGATGTGTGCTTGTTAATCAAAGATATTTCCTTTGACTTGCTTTCTAATTCTTGTTTCAAGGATTTATTTATGGTTTTCTGGAGAAAATAAAACACATGTTGCAAAAAAGTTTGAAATAACTCAATTTTAAAACTCACCAGGTTATTATTCTGTAGGAGGACAAGCTCATGGGACTTTAAAAGAGCATCGTATTGTACTTTGAGAATGCGTCGCGCAACAGGATCACTTAGTTCGTCAAATGCAGCATTGAAATGCTTAAAACGCTGAGAGTCCTCTTGGTGTGACGAATTGTTATTATTAGAATTTAAAGACGAAACTTCAGCATTCTTATCTATGCAATATGGTGGATAGTCTTTTTCCATGAAAAATAATGAGTGAAATACTATGAATATGGATCTCCAGTTGTTATGGCCTTTCCAATTTTTTTGTAAAATCTAAAGATTCAAACACAATCATAACTGCTGACACATTTTTTGCGTTGTTATAAGTGTTCAAGCTAAATATAGTTATCGAAGCCCTAATATTCGAAATTTAATTTGAATTCGATATTTCAGTTTTTCATAAATACTCTCATTGCAACTGCACATGAATAAGTGAAATGGCAAATGAAGAGCACCAAAATAAATTTTCAGTCGGACCAGCTAGTGACTTTAACAGCAACGCCGATGACGATGAATCAACTGAAACGCTCGATGACAACCTCGAAGCCCGCTGTTTACCCGACAAGATGGGCATTTACGAGGTATGCTCTACTGAATAGATTTACCGACTTGTTCACTTTTATTTAACTCATTTCTAGGATGACCTAAAAACTCATGAACCAATGTCTAAAATGTTTTCCAAAATCTCAAATTATAACGGTGGAATTGAACCGACATCAGAAGAAGCTCAGCCCCTCACTGAAAACCAAGAAGAAGCAAAATCTGTGAGTATTTCATTATTTCTTAGGTCATTATTTAGTCGGTTTAAAAATAATAATTAGCTGTGTTGAACGGCTTTAAAAAATCTTGATATTCCATGACTGAATTCTACCCCAAACAAAAGAAAAACTTACAAACTCTAAAATAATTTTATTAAAATAAAGTAGGATTTAATTAAAATTTAATCGTTTTTGATACCCCATTTGAAAATTAAATAAAAAGTTTTAAGGTGATTAATTTTGTAAATAAAAGTCCTGAAAATAATTTTGTGTAAATTTAGCTACTTTTTAAAGAATTTAAATTCAACCTGCAAACAAATAAATCTTTTGGAGAAGCATACTCTTGTTGGAAAAAAGAAAGCCAGACATTATAGTAGGGAAGGCTTACGACTTTGATTAAACTTTAAATAATTACCAATTGCATAATATCGTGCCAAGAGTAACATAAATAATTTCCTGACACAGAATGCAATCAATAAAACAAAGAGAAAACCCTTTGAAAATACAAATGTAAAATACAAAATTGATCATTGTTTAATTTAATACAAAGAGGGAAGAAAAAAAATCAATAGAAATTATGTTCCCCTTTGAAATGCAAGATTTGTGTAAGAAAATAAATTGGCAAATTCTCATAAAATGTAAATAAAGAAATCTTTACGATCCCTCGAATAGGAAAGGGAGTTCATTCATTGTCTGTTAGTATTTTGGTACTGTAGTTCGTACGTCTGAATTAGATGCAGAGTGATAATAAACGTTCCAGACCCACTCTTACTCAAAAAAGGGAGGCATATAATTAATTTTTCGTTGTTGTTTTCTTGGTATTTTCCAGAAATTTCTCTCCCCATCTCAGAGTAATTCAGGATGAGATTACCGCAAATTGACAATTCCCCACTCTAGTCTTGACAAGAGCTCTTCAATCGATAAGCTTTTTGCATTTTTCGAATCTGGTTAGAACTTTACACAAATTTTGACATTTTTGCTCAGACCAAGAACGTTTTTTTTGTTTATAACGTTAGCTTTTGGATCAAGAATACCGACTTGAGCTCTCATTCTTCAAAAGATAATATGCACTTTAGATATGCAAACGGAACCACTTTAAAATATTAAAATGTTAATCATGTATACTTTGACGCAAACTTTTCCTCACTGTAATCTAACAACAGGAAGTCAGACCGATGGGAAATACTTTCTCCTAGAGAGATTCTCTTGTTAAAGTACTACTTTCAGAGAGAGTTTCTTTCTACTCAAAATATTCCCATAAAACCAAATGTTACAACACAATTCAAATAGCAGACGAGCTACTGATTCAGAGAGATTAGTCAATCAAATGACTTGTCTCTTTCAATTCGATAAGAATCTTTTTCATCTCCACGTGTGAACAAGAAGAAACTAGATTCAACAAGATATATATATCCTCAAGTCATTCAACAACTATGCATTAGAGAGTGTAATTACTCAAACTTTTGATATTGCAACTTTTGGAGAGAGAGAAAAAAAAGAGATTTTTTATAATTGATTTCTAGGATAGAACTACAAATAGAATCCCTCGCCCCCCCCTCTCTATCGGATTACAATGAACATTTTCGTTGATTCCATTCGTCAAAGTGTACTTTGGTTTGATTTCAAAAATAATCATTTTTCCAACCAATATCATTCTAATTAATGCAAACATGAAATATTCTCTTCGTGCTTTTAACTTTGTCAAAAATTAGTATTTTTAACCCTCGAATCTAGAGATGTTCTTTTCAGGATTCTAATTTTGTAAAATGGGATCTTACTGCAAGGAATACAAAACTAATGTATTATTATAGGTTTAATTGAGTTTTCTTATATAATAGAAAATAATTTTGGTACTAACTCTCCAAGCCCAAGAAATGGGAGTGTTTTTGAAAAATGCCATTTTCTCAATTTCTTGATCTTCTCATTGTCACATATTTTCACCTAGGATGTGTAGATGCAAAGTTATAAAGCATCAAACCTGAGCTTAGAAGGGTTAAAGTATCATTAACAAATTCAAAATGTGCAAATTAAACCTTTCTTCTGTTTTTTTTATTGGACACTCAGATCCAGAATCACTTTGTTAGCTGAACTACAAATTATTTTGCATCTCGTAGCCCTATTCAAGACCCCCTATTTTTGTGGCTCCAATAATTACTAATTACATCTCTGTTGAAGTAAAATTGCAATACATAATTTCAAATTTGGAATTGCAATCAGTGTAAAATTTGTGTAATAAAAAAACTCTTTTCTAGAAGGATTTCCATCTGATCGAAGATCGAATAATGATTTAGCTTTTCGAAAACATTATTTCTTTGCGCTTGTAAGACTCCCCTAATACGCAGTTATCATTATTTTAGCAGAGAGAACTTTTAATATGCGAGTAACTCTTGATGAGTCAAAAGTAGAGTACCATAAGTGCGATTTTACTCAATCCTGGTTGAAGGAAAGATTTCCATTTTTACTTGGATCGACACTTGGAAGCTTATCATCTAAGTATCGAGGACTACCTGAAATAAGCATTGAAAATGCAACTTTAGATTGAAAAATATTTCAGTTTTGCTGGATCTCCATTGGTTCTAAACACTAGTCACCAGTGGTCACTATGGCTGACCATAAGCCAACCTTATTAAAATCTTACTTTTTATACCCCTGTGAAATCTCCATGGGAATTGATTTTAAAATACACTTGAGAGGTTACATCTCTCGGGTAATTAGTGTTAACCTCTACCCCACTTTCGAAGGTAAACAATAGGGTTTTATTATTTAAGATATTATTATTATCTAATTTATAAGATATTTATTCTAGGTGTTGGAAACAAGCCGAAATAATTTGAGTATGAAAATTAATTTGAACTTGCGACAAAACTTAAACCGGTATTTTTTCGACTATCTAAAGATTCTGTGAGAGATGGGAGTAATATTTGGGAATAGCATGGAAAATGCTATCTTTTAGAAGAGACGTTCTCAATTAAAAGCCTTTTGTTAGGAAGATGTGACTGATGCGCGATATCTAATTTAGAATTAGCCAGAATTTCGAGATCTAAACGGAGAATATTTTTCAAACAATCTGATTATCTGAATATATCGATGGCGGCCATTTGAATTTATTTGTATTTTTAACACATTCAGAGTTTCGACCATAGTAGATAGATTTTAAGCGTCACAAAGATTGAAATAGCCTCAGAATTAGTTCTTGATCATATAATTGAGC
This sequence comes from Gyrodactylus salaris, assembly GCA_000715275.1. Classification (NCBI taxonomy): domain Eukaryota; kingdom Metazoa; phylum Platyhelminthes; class Monogenea; order Gyrodactylidea; family Gyrodactylidae; genus Gyrodactylus; species Gyrodactylus salaris. The sequence goes on from JJOG01001417.1 coordinate 10,878, forward strand.
AATC
>JJOG01001418.1:0-19347 GCA_000715275.1 Gyrodactylus salaris
AATTAAAGTTCAATGAGCCAAACAGGTAAGCGATCGAAAACCTTTAGACGGCGATTATTTTAGGCCCCACCATTTTCATTTTTTATTTGAGAATCACGTACCTACTTTGAAGTAGAATAATTGATTGTTTTATAGTTTCTGATATAAAGTATCTAGTATAGTGTCAAATTATACTACTTGTGAGTAGTACGTACAAATAAAAATGTGTGGTCATATCGCTTCATCGTTTTCAATTATCCTAGACGTTCTACTACCTTATGCAGTGCATAATATGCACGATAACACCCTACTAAATCATCGCGGAGCATGAGAAAATAAATTAACTAATTTTTTAAGAAGTTTTGAATTTTTAAAATCTGCTATTCATTGAATAGTATTCAACTAATAGTAACCTGCTGAAGACTAGAAGGCAGTGCCTACCAGGCACTTGAATGACGTCTATCTAGAAAATGAATATTCATTACTTGTCCTCTCACGTAAGTCCAAATCGGAAAAATAAGGTGAAGATTGCAGCCTCGTGCATTAGTAAAATCTAACAAGAAGTCCAGAGAGACTTTTTCTCAGAATAGAATTGTTGAATGGATCTAGTATACACTTTTAAATCTAGAGAATTAGTACGTTGAAATACTTCCGTACTGATAGATCCAGTTGAGACCTAGATTGACAGGGATAGAATTAACAATTGTCGTTCGTAAATTGTTCGCTATAGGATTCAGCGTATTTAATTTATTTAAGTTTCGATAACGATCATTATTTAGCAACTTATAATTCCTACAGAATCTCGTCATTTAGATTATAATAGTTTCCTATCAGTTGAACTGATTCAGTTCTTTCATTTTTGCAGTGTCTGGATACTAATAAAGCAATTTTATTCAACAAACTTTGCATTCATACAATGTTGGATAGTGAAAATTGTTCACTGAACAAGACGAAATATTCCTCTTCAAAATTTGAAAATTTCAAATTATATTTTAACGTTTTAACCGCTAAAACAATATCTGCCAAATCTAAAGTATATAAATTGTTTCTCTCTGTGATTGGGTGATTATATGAATAATAACATAAGTCTTAAGGATTTAATAAGTGACACTATTAGTGAAAATGCATCGAGTTTGGAGCAGGAAAAAAGTTTGGATAATCAGATAAGTATATCTAATGAGTCTGAGAATGAAAAGAGAATAAAATCTAGCTTTCAGAGTAAGCTAACTTTTAGTAATAAAACTTTATAGTCTCAAATAAGGCAGATATAATAAAATTTAGTGATGGAAATGATAATACCATTCATGATTCTTATGATGCAAAATTCTCGGATGAAAAAATGGAAAACAACTCAGAGTTTTTAAAAAAACTTGACTACTTAACTGATATGGTAGAGGGTTTGAATAAGGAATTTATGAAATTCAATCACAATAAAACCCATGATGTAGAAATCTCTGATGAAAAACTTGGCACTAGAATAATTAAAGTATTACAACCAGAATTAGAGAAATTATTTTCGGAGAATTTTGAAAAAGTGATGAATACCATCAGACAGGTATCAGAGGAACAGATCCAAGTGTTGAATCAGAAAATAGAAGAGGAAATAAACAATAAAAACAACGAACTGATGGCAATAAAAAGCGAAAATTCATTAGACAAAAGTATAAAGCAGTTAAACTCAAACATAAGTCAAGATTTGAGAAGAAATTCATTTCAGTTAAATGGAATTGAAAATTCCCTTGATCAGATTCACTCAAAGCTAGGAGAAGTTGGCGATGCCAATGGATTTGATAGAATCTGTCAAAAGCTTAATGATATCAAAGACCATAACAGTTTATTAAATAAAGAAAGAATGCAATTAGAGGAGATTATGCAACAATTCAAAGACGAGCACAAACTACTCCAAACTTTTAGAATCGAAACAAACAAAGAGTTGAAGTTGAAAGAGGGTGGACTAGAAGAACTCAAGAATGGCTTGGAAAGGCAGAGAAATCATCTCAACAACCTAGAAAGCGAGCTAAAGACCAGAGAGGAGAGAGTTGTTCAAGAGGCAAATTCAATAGCCAGTGAAAGGTACCTATAAATTGTTATTTTAGAGTAGAGTTGCAGTCCCGCAAGGACAAACTCCATAGGGGAGAAATAGAGCTTAGAGAAAAACTTTCAGAAATTGCCCTTGAAGTCCACAAGGCGGAGATGGCAACCAAGAGACTGCAGAATGACGAGGAATTTGTGGAAATGAAGAAAAAAGAATACGAAAAGTTGTCGAGTCTACTAGAGGATAATAGAAAACTCTTTCTCACTGAAAAAGATTCCATCTACAAGGTAATGAAAAAGGATGCTTTATTTTTTATCAAGAGAATAATCGTATATTTTCAATTCTTAGGAATATAAGAACTCTTCAGATGGTAAGTTGGTTATATTTTGGTCTAAAAATATCTCTTTAGTGAACAAAATTCTCAACGTGCTAGAGGACATTGAAAGGGAACTCAATCAAGAGGCCTAGATGTTTTTGGACTTTTTAAACTCTTCAACCATTTCTTGGACATGTTCCTTAGTAACAAGCGTTTCACCCTTCTCTTGCATACGTAGGAGCATATCGGTGAAACTGTCCTTGAAGGATTTGATGCCTTTTTGAATAGAATTTTTTTAAATACAATACACGCCTTGTTAATGTAAGAGAGACGCACCCGAAATCAAGTCAATCTTCTTTTCATGTGATAGATCGTTCATTAGAGTATTGAGATCCTTATCAACTAGGTTGGAGATGACTTTCTCTCCCATACTTGTGTAATGTTCATGGGTATCTTCAAAGTCCAACAGGTATTCACAGCCGATGTCTTTCAAGTGTTGCTAAAATCATTATAAGTGGGGGTTATGAACTTACCTGACATGCAGGGCATTCGGAAATCTTTTCCATTAGGGCTCGGTTGGTGAAGTAAGGCTTGAAGGATGCCTTCTCATCGGTGTATTTTTCAAGACAAATATGTTGATCTGAAGACTCCAAGGTTATGGCTATTAAAGACGGCTTCTTTTCAACGCAATTGGGACAAAACAAGTCCCCAATAGGATCATCTTCAACCGCTTCCCCTCCGATATGCTAAATGTTGAATGGATTATTATTTTATTCGATTTTCAAATTATTTTTGATTAGGTTTCTACTGGGTAAGATTCCTCAAAGATTGCAATAAAAACATGTGACAGAACTTTGGTTTCATTGAATAATAATTTTGATCGGATTCTTTATTTTTCATTATACTGATTTTGTTATGGAACTCTTTAAAACTAGATGGACTATTTTTATTAATTTTTCATTCTTATGAATCATTAGCAGAAATTTACCGTTTTTTCTTTGAGATAAGCCAAGAATCAAAAACTTGACACGTTACGAGGATATGACCTGTAATATTTCAAAACCATTCTACTTCACCCAAGTCCCTTGAATTATGTCAACACCACTGTTCCAGCTACCAGGAGAAATTTCTTTGAACTTAGATTAGAATTTAGCAAATTGATTTTTAGCCTAATTTGATAGAATACCTAAAATATCTTCAACTTGAATTTAAATAGGGACAGTATAATTACTGTAAAGTTTCCATAAGTATAAGTGCATTAAACGTATCGAAATCAAAAATAGAAGATGAGAATTTGAGCCAAGATTAAGGATAGCTTACAGATAAATGCAGCCAATCTTCGCAAATTCTACACTGGAAAATGTCCTCTTCGTTGGCTGAGACTTCCTCCTGGCATTTACAAATGCAATAAGAATCCTTAAAGTTCTGATTGTAGACATTTTCTGAGTTAACGGCATCTTTGTCGCTGAGCAGTTCACATTTATTGCCAAGTTTCTCGTTTCCACAATCACAACGAAATTTACGTTTAGGACCAGTGTCTATAAGGTCATGGCCTGTGTGACAATTGACTGAACAATGAAAACATATGCCTGCCATCTTTTCATAGTCATTTGAGCAGGTTTTACAACAATAGATATTTTGTCTTTTGAGATACCCCCCTTGATAGGTGCACTGTTCTAATTCTCCTGCTCCCGCGTAGTTTTGTGCCAACAAGCTAGTTGTGTCTGAGAGGTATTCATCGATTGTAAAAGTTTCTTCGTTTTCCATTTTCGTTCAAATAATAAGCATTGACAAATCAAATTTTGTTTGCGCGTTTTAATTCCACAATAGTTGTTTTTCCGAATGAAGAATTAATCTTTATTCGATTTTGAATTATTTCGAGAAATTCTCATTCTGAATGAGATTATGAAATAAATTATTAGTGACTACGAGTAGCATCTACATTGGGTGTCTAATTTGTAGTATACTTGTTATGGAATTAAAAGCAAGGATTAAATTAAAATTCTTATTGTTATTCTAATATTCTTCATTATTTTTTTTCAATTCATATTTTCAGTTCCATAAAAGTTCTACTCAACGTAGTATGATTTATTGACGAGTATAGAAGCATAGAATAAAATTGTGTACAGAAAATTCAGAGACATAATATTTATATGATTAGATATCATTGAATTTCTACCAGTCGGAATACAAACGAAGATTATCAATAGATTATTAAAACATCTTTTCTGTGATGGTAAATTTAAATGAAATCGTCATAATCTTCCGTTGCGAAACCGAAATCATTTGGCTTTTCAACAGCTAGCTTTGGTAGATTTTTCTTTCTCGACTTTGGTTTGTTTGCCTTTTGCTTTTCTATCACCAAAAGGTTTATATATGTTGTGAGGCTCTTCAAATTTTCAATTGTCACTGAAAGAAAAATATTTATTTATTCATGTGTTAAAATGAGAAAATTATTAAAGTACAAAGGATTATGAATTTTTTTTTCTCTTTTCTAATTTCATTGAAAAGATTTTAAAAGTGTTACATTTGTAAGAAATATAAATAAAATTTTAAATGTGCATGATATGCACTGGGTAATACAATTGAAGACCATAAATACTCACTAGAAATTGCGACTTCTCTTACGAGTCTTTCAACTCCGTCAGAGAAGAAGGCTTCTTTTTCAAAAGACTTTAATGTATTGGATAGGCCATCTATTTGAGAGAAGAATTCAGACTGATTGGAAGCACTGAGAGTGATTTGTTTATCTGACTTCTTGTCTGTTGAGGTAAAGGTATCCCCAAGAAGTTCAAGTTCTGCGGCAGCTTCGATTTCCTGACGCTGTTTTGAGGTCAATTTGACTTTCTTTAAACTTTCTTCAATTTCTTTCTGCTCTTCTTCCTTCTTAGCCTTCTTTTCTTCGATTTTTTGATTACGAGTTGTTTTAGTTTCTTTACAACCAACTTTGGCATTTTTATCGCTATCTAAGGTCACATCTTCACAGTCCCAAGAATCCTATAAAATAAAGGAGAAAACACATACGCAAATAACGTCTTCTTCTTCATCACTGAATCTATTTGTTATTTTTACTGGCACCTGAGTATCTTCTTCTTCGTCGTCTAAAGAAATATTAGATTGAATAGCACTAACCCCAACTCATCTTGAATCAATTTTGGATGCTCTTCACGAATTAATTTTTAAACCTACAGTTGATTTGAAAACCCTAAGCTTAATTCAATAAAATGTTTTGTTTAAATTAGTTAATTATTCGATTATCAAATAAATTCAGAATCAGAAAATACATCTATGAATTTTCAATGTATGTTTGTCATTTTATATATTCATGTAGTCTAGGTCTAAAAACTTGATTAAGAAATCATTCACCATGAGTATAATTCATATTAAATGTCGCAACACTTCTTACGGAAGAAAAAACGAAATTGAGAGATGTCAAGTTCCAGATGATAAAGTAGAATGGAAAGTGGACTTCAAAGATTACGCCCCTGTGCATTTCACAGATCAAAAGGTTCTTACCTCAAATTGGGCCGACAAAGACATTTCTAAAGACAAAAGTAGATTCTATTTTGAGATTCAAGTCATTAGATATAAAATTGAATTTTAATAACCTTGACAACGGCATTAATCGCAAAAGCTTCATCAGCATTTATGATTTGGATGACAATGGAATTCCGATCAATCCCATGGGTCGTACCGGTATAAAAGGTAGAGGCCTTCTCGGTAAATGGGGCCCAAACCATGCCGGTGATCCCATCGTCACCCGCTGGAAGAGGGACGACAAAGAGCAAGTTGTTAAATCAGAGAAAGGAAAAAAAATTCTCCAATTTGTTTCTATTCAACGTGGTGACACTGGGGAGTGGGCTATTCCGGGCGTAAGATATCTTTGTAATCTATTTCAAGGGTATGGTGGACAAGTCTGAGGATGTCAAGAACGCAATAATGAGAGAATTCCTCGAAGAAGCCCTTGATTCCCATAACATGTCCGAGCAAGTTAGAGAGAAAGAAAAAAAGAGAATCGAGAGGCTATTTAGCAAAGGAGAAATTGTAAGAAATATCGATTAACTCTCAAGATTTATCAAGGCTACGTTGATGATAGAAGAAACACAGATAATTCCTGGATGGAAACGACTGCTATCAATTTCCATGATGATACAGGTGAAACGTTGGGAAAGTTGAATCTCATTGCAGGTGACGACGCCAAATCAGTTAGATGGGCGGATATTAATTCTAATCTCTGTCTCTATGCAAGCCATAGGGATTTCATAGAAATTGTTGTCAAACTATTGGATGCCGATTGGTAAACTTGTATTTTTTGCTCTCTGAACAAGAATTTATTCATGTGAAATTATAAATTTTCTTGTTGTCCTGATTTCTTGAGAATAAATCTTTATAAAAATTCAAGTCCAATTCTTTTAAATCGCAGAGTTCCAAGATTATTGTTGAGTATTTGGAGAGATTTAAACTTTCAAGAAATGAAATCACCAAATTCTCTTCAGCTTTCTCAAGGGCTTTAAGAATTTGAGGTAGAATTCTAGTCCCAGCTTCACTTTCCACAAGGTCTTTAATGAACTTTGGTTCTTGCTTTTTAAGAAGTCTAACCTTGTCGTTACAGCTATCCCAAGCTAGTGAGAACTCGTTAGTATTTGAAAACTTTTTGTTAGCTGGCACAATTACATTACTTTTCTTGAACTCTTGATTGATTTTGTAGTTTGAACTAGAAGGATGACGATGGAAGAAGCCCTTTGACTGATTGTCAATCTTGATAGAATTTCTATCCAGTTTTTTCAAATGACAACCGTCAACAATGTTTCTAAATTCATCATAGGTTTCGACACGCTGTTCTACAGCTCGAAATTTGGCATCGTTTTCCAGCCAATATCGAGACTCTGTATCGCAGGATTGAATAAACTCTCTGTTTATTGATTCAAAATCAATGCCAAGATCGTTGTAAAACATTAGATCAAATTTGAATAATATACTTGTCGTTGCCAGATTAATTTTAAAACTATAATTACATTTTTCGTTTAAATTATAGCGCAAATTTGATATACTTGTCTTAATAATGTTCAATCCTTATCAGCAAAACGGAGGCACAGTTGTTGGCATAGCTGGAAAAGATTTCTCAATCATTGCCTCTGATACACGCCTCTGTCAGGAAGATGCTTACATCATTCATTCCCGGGAAAATCCTCACGTGTATAAAATGTCTCCTAAACTCTACTTGGGAGCTTGCGGATTCAACGGAGACGTTCTAACCCTCACCAAAATGTTGAAAAATCACGTCAGAACTTATTCATACAAGCACCAGAAGGATATCTCTGCTAATGCTTTCGCTGCAATGCTCTCTGTCACTTTGTACAGTCGGCGATTTTTCCCTCTCTACGTTTCAAACATTCTCGCTGGCCTAGACGAGGAAGGAAAGGGAGCATTGTATAATTACGACCCTGTGGGATCTTACGAACGTGTCCCATACAGGGCTAACGGCAGTTCTGGTGCCCTTCTCCAGCCTTTTCTCGACAATAGAGTCGCTGGTAAGAACCTCAAAGACGGCGTACCCGATTTGACTTCTGAGGAGGCTGTGCAAATGATTAGAGACGTATTCATTAGCGCTGCCGAAAGGGATATCCACTGCGGAGACAGTGTACACATCCAACTAATTAAGTTAGATGGCGTTGAGGAATTCAACTTTCCGCTAAGACGCGATTAAAATCTTTTCTAATGAAATATAAAGATAAATTTCTTACTCAATTACTGCGCTTTATATTTTCAAAATTCAGTCTCCTTGCTAACGTAGGCGCCACTCTGACCCATCGAGGTGAATTGTTTGTAGATTTTCTTCCTCTGATTTCCCAGTGAATATTCATCGGGTCTCTTAACCTCGTCAACTTCAATGTTGATTTTCCGATTATTATCCCAATATTCGTTAAAAGTAGAGTTCCACTTATCCAGGAGATAGTCGAATGGCAGGTTCTTGCCTCCGTAATCTTCTGGCATTAGTTCTCGTAGTTCTGGGTCCTCGTAGTAGGCTTCGGAGATTGACTTTTTTATTCGAAAAACCTTGATAAAATAGTTGGAAAATTTAGCTTGAGATAATGGACATGGGCCTTACCCTTTTCTCCATTTTCGAGTTTAGATGATTTTCGAATAACTGCACTGGTATTGATGAGAATTTCCGATTCATCAAAATGATCTTTTTCACTCGCAGGGGTATGCATTTCTAAAATATTATTTTGCATTGTAAATTAAAATTTATTTTTATTTAAGAAAAATGTTTAGGTTCCGAATGATTCTTTTCACCTATAAATCTATTTGAACTCAAAAAGTGAAAACAGGAAATTTTGCTACCTGATCTCGAAACCACGAAAGGAATGAAAAAGAAAAAAATCCATTATTTTTGCTTTCAATTAGTAGTGGAATATATTCTTAATAAATTTTCTCCCCCAGAATGAAAACTGAGAATGACTTAATTCCAGAGATTTATTGGAAATAGACTTTTTCAAAGTGAGCGCTCAAGAATTAAAATATCTGCAAACGTACATGAAAGTATTCGATAACATCAGCAAACAACTTTCTATTCTTGACTATGGATCCCAGCACTAGATCACAGTCTTCAAGGTCGATGAATAATTTTATGCCTGCAATTTGGACCTCGGGATTCCAGAAAAACTGCTCAAGTGTCATTATGATGAACTTGATCAAATTATTGATGGGTAGTTTACTGATATCCCATTGCGCAATGTTTTCTAGCATTTTAAATTCAAGTTATTTTGAAATTATGAAAACAGGTCTTAATTTACACAGATTTTTTTCCATCTTTCTAAAATTTACTAAAAGTTGGAAGAAAATAGAAATTCCTTTATTATTTTCTAGAGCTTAGAAAGGATAATCCTTTTATAGTAGCTGTGTAAAAAGATACTCACCATTATATTTGTTTCCAAGGCATTTTATGTTTCTAAGAAATTTTTCCTTCTTCGGCTTAGCAGGATTTTGGTCCGATTGTGAGCTATGGGCATTAGATGGTGTCGCATTGACAAGATCCGGAGAATGAGTTGATCTCTTGTTGAGACTTCCTAGGTAATAGTTAATTAGTAAACTTGCAAAAAATACTCACTAAACTTGCAGGCAATCAGCAAATTACCGCTACCGGTGAATCCCAGAGGCAAAATAAATCTTGAAGAGGTTAAAGAGTATTAGGCCTACCCAAAATCTTGAAAGTAGTCAATGTAAGACTGATCAATCGGGCGATCACTAAACCACTCCGGCTTTCCATACAACGAAGATGAACAAAAGGTACAAAACCGGTCCAGTCTCAATTGCGCCTTGTATTGCTCGTACTTGGTGAAGCGTAGGAAGGACAACAGAAACTCATCAACTAAAGCAAAGTAATGCAGAAATGATAGATAAACTACAAATTACCATTCGGGCACACAATGTGCGGTAGATAATTTAACCACTTGAGAAAGCACTCGAGTTCCCTTTGAGCATGACAGTCTTTGCCGTTAAACTCACGTTCTGCAATCACCGCCAGGGTCTCCTTGTCTATGGACAAAAAGTCCTTGACGAGCGAGGGAAATCTTTCATCATTCATTGCCGACAGTGGTAGAGTTAATATTGAGAGCAAGATTTCTCTCTCGGTAGAAGCTCACAAAAGTTGACCAATCAAAAGGAGAGTTTTCATTATGCATTATAAATGAGCGTAGACTGTAATTTCACTTTTGCAGAATTATTATGTGTGTATCGATCGATGGATAATATTCTTCTTTATTATTCGCACCTGATGATTGACCACTGGATTCGACAAGAAACATGGTAATGCATTCATAATCGATTTCATCGACAATAACGATTATTCACATCACTCTAAAGAGGAGAGTTTTTCTAACCAATCAGACTCAAAGTTGTTTTTGATTGGCTTCAAGAGTGAAATGCTTAGTGTGTGACTGATTGAAGAAAAGAGGGTAGAGTTGGAAATAAATTTTACTTAAAAATTCTCATAATTTGACATTAGCTAAAGGTGTTCCTTGGACATGAGCATATTTTTATAATCAACCTTGAATCCGTAATTGAGAATCTCTTCACCTCTATGTGTTCTCATCCCCTTGTATGCGGCGTATTGGACACGCCCAAGGCTGACAAAATTTTCAGTGGATCCGAGAGTTAATCGCACAGTCAGCGTGGACAAGGCATCCATTTTGACGAGATCACATTCGAGCACTGACAGGTTTCCTTTTGAGAGGTAGTTTTGAATCTAATAATAAATAAACAAATCTAAATAAATGATCTAAATAATACAGAATTTGATCAGTATTTTATAAATTACCCTCTAAAACCTTGGCGATTGCTCACAGTAATTTGTGAATTATTTAAAGAATTTTTAGTAAAATTTCAAAATGTCTCATTATCACGCCTATAGGTCATATGGGAAAAATTAAATTTTGGATAAATACAGCATATGTATATGTCAAAGTTTGTGTGAGAATTAGAAGGGTTGAACATTACTATGTGGGCGTAGTTAATCTGAGATGCTGAGGAGAAAATGCTCTCCTTCCTCGGCAAGAACGCAGATCCCATTGGCGACAATAACGGGAACTTGACAAAGTACTGTAGTTTGAAGTCGACTGGATTACAAAAATAATGAGATTTCTTTTCATTTTTTCAATTTACGGGGCACTGCTTCTAGAAGAACCTAAATCTTGACCAAGGTCAAGTCGGGGGAGAATTTCAAGATCAGAATTTTGTTCCTGGATCTCTGGAAAATTATCTTACAAATAATTAGCGTTATAAATTTCTTAAAATTAAGGATAGTTTATAAGCAGCGCCGAGAAAAACAGAAATTTCTATCAAGATTTAACTCACAGATTTTCACTAATAGAATGAAATACAGGTTTTTATTAATCTAAGTCGCTTTGGATTTTCATCAAACGTCAACATACCCGGTTTATCTATAAAAGAGGGGGAATGTATTAAGTTGGAATCTCTCATAAATGATCATTGAACCCACCCAACTTGGATCCCTTAGTTAGTGTGGTTACGGTATTCGAGGTTACCGTAATGCTAACGAAGCCGAAGAACTTTCCTTTCACTGCAACTGTTACAAAGTATGATGCCTCAGGCTTCAAGCCGGCTATTTCAGTGTCTGCAATATTGAAAATTAATAAGAATTTTCATCTTTGTTGAGAACTTCTTTTCCTTTAGTAAACCCCATTTTGATAGAGAGTTCAAAAAGAGTGGAAACAAAATGACATTAAAACTAACAGTCGATCGATAAGGAAAAAAAATCCGATTTTTCTGGAATGCATTGTCCAAATTGCTTAGAACTCAGAATTGAACAAAAATTACGCTGAAAGAAATTCATCGTGTTAGCATCCACCTGCTTTGGTGATGAGTAGGGCTGCCAAATGCCTTCTTTAAAATTGATATGTTGTTAGTTAGCTCTCAAACAATTTTAAAAATTGACCCAGTTCATAGATGTGCCCCTAAATTAATAGGGATTTGCGGAAAAAGTATCATTTTCAATGAAGAAGCAATCATATTGCGAAGAAGCTCTTGTGTGACATGAATCACAGTCTCTGATTCCCTTAGTACAAATTAATTCCAATCATAAAGCAGTTTAAATCATCTAGTTCGAGAATGAACAAGAGGACTACCGCTCACGAATTTGAAGGGTTTCTGGAGTTCAAGATAAACTCACTTTTTTCAGCTATATCTACAGTACGAACAGGTTTGGGCTGGCCAACCTCGTATAACTTGACCTCGTACAGAGGTTTAGAACAACGAGGAATCGCATAATCATCAATGGTCAAGTAGATTCCTTCTTCAGATGTTGCAAAGAGAACGCAATTTTCAGCAGGTAGAGGAACTTGGATAAAAAGAAGGAATGTACATTTAGGGTGAGTAAAAGACCAGACTATCCAATACTTGGGAATCTCAGAGTAGGGAATTTATCATTTGATCGGATAAAATTAATTCTCTAACTGAACTGCAAAGAAAAATACATTAACTGATTATTTCTATATTCTTTAAACTCACTCGTCTCCAGAGTTTCGACATCTTTCAATGAGGCGACCTTACTATAACTGTTAACGGTATCAGTAGCTCGTACTAGAACACTGTACTTTTGACATTTCTCCAAGTTGGCAAAAGTGTGCTCAGTAGTCGTCACAGAGGCCTTATCATTGACAACGTCGTTCTTCAACAGGGATACCAGATAACTAGTTGCTAATGGAACCTTGTTCCATTGAACTTTCAGAGAATTCGTCTTGACATTTTCCAGTTTGAGATTCTTAATTTCCTCGAGTGCGACCCCTTCATAGACCAAGGTGTTGGACTTGATCTCAGGACTTCGATTCTTGGGGTCATTCACAAAGGCGTACACGACCAAGTAAACTGAAGTGGGGAATTTCTTGAAGGGGAGTTTGCCAGCTATGAGAGAGGAATTTTATTAACCCTTGAGGCAGTCTGGGATACCGAGAGAAACCAAATTTGTAAAATTTATAACCGAATAACTGAACCTTATTTATGACTTGATGAAATAAATATAATCGCTGAATTCAAAGCTGAAAATCTTAGAATTGATTTTTGTATGTTTGAAAATCAAGTTTTTTTCTTCTTAGAATTTAGTTCAACTCTTTTCGGGTTCACATGAGGCGTAATAATGGGGAAGGAGGGTTTGAAACTATTTACCAAGTAAACTCGTCTCGAGGAGGGAGGCAATCGGATCCACGCCATACGAGAAATCATATTTATAGGACTTGGGGAAGAATCCTCTAAGTCAAGTTTATTGTTATTAGGGTTACCCACTACACGAATAGTTGACTTTTTTTATTTATTTCAATGATAAAAGGTTTAAAAAATGAAAAAGTATACGTTTTTCGGGATCCCCGTAATTTTTACAGGCATGAGAAGGACCTCATCGACCTCTTTATGATAAATACTCAGATAACTAGAATTTTTTTAATAACAAAAGTTGCAGATTTCAGAAAAATGAAATTTGGTACATTCTGGTCTGATTGAGGAAGTACTGCTGTTGGGGTAATCGGGAGAGGACAAAACACAAAATTTTCTAAAAATTCACAGAATCTTTCTTATTAAGTTTATACAAAAATTTAAATCACTGTTTGGGATATTTCTTCAATTTTATCAAGACGTCATTTTTTCTCAAAATTAAAAAGGATTTGCATACTTTTCGAGTTGACCATACTGTCGAACAATCTGTCCTTCATCAGTTCATCATAGAGTTGGAACCAATATCTTTTTGAGCCGCAAGTATCGTCCGCCAGATCGATAATCTCATAGCTTATCTCTGTATCACTTAGCGCAGTGAGCACAGCACTTTTTGGAGGAGCAACAGCTAGAGGAAAATATTTTGCCATCATTCGACTCGTCGGCAACTGTTACACGTCGTGGAGTAACTTACCGGGTATTGAGGTGAGAAATTTCAAATCCTCACTAGTGTGGCCCACGTCAGGATCATTACCACCGAGCATTGGACTGACCTGAAACGGATTGAGACATAAAGTGAACTTGAATTGTGTGTGTTTCAAGCAACACCAATCAATTGCTCTGCTCTCCACATTAATTCGTGGAAAAAGACTTACATTAACTACATAGTTTGTACATGGCAGTAATTTGTTAACAAGAAATCCAGGCCCTTCTGCGATAAAGTTTTCAATATTCATATTGGAATGCATCACAGAAACAACATAAGTATCAGCCTTAACGACAGGCTGCAGCCAGGATATGACTGCGTAGTCCGTGGAGGCCATATTCACTTTCAGTCCAGTGACGGTTGCATCATAGGCCTGTTCTATTGGTTTAAGACATAGAGGTAATAGATAGTTGAAGTGTTCTCGATGTTGACTTACTTTTTTTGATTGTGGTGAATTCTATAGTCTTTGCGAAATCATTGAGATCTTTCATGCTGTGCAATATAACAGGGGTTACTATGCACGAATATTTTGTCTCCGGATTCAGATTTGTTAGCATTATTTCTAAAATTAAAATTCCATTGACACACAAAATTAAAAAAAATTTCTTGTGTGCAAAGATTGGGCCTCAGGATCCTGAGATAGAAATGTACTCAACTTATTAAAAATGTACTATTTAATTTGTGAGGGTAAGATTTCTTAGGTTCTGTCTACCAGCAGAGAAAATAGGCCTACAATACTATCTTTGTTAAGAAAACATCATTGTAAAGATCGTTTTCTATGCAATGATCCAATGATAATTCATTGGGAGAAGCGACCAAGTCTCAACAATCATATGCCTAAAGAAGAGCACATACCAGAGCCCTGGATGATTCTTCGTATTATTGAAATACCATTCTGAGATACGTCAAATTTATAGGCGATTTGTATGCAGGAAGGACTCGTCCCGGTGTTTTCAACCTTTAAGAGAACGTTATTTGAGTAAAGCTTCTCAGGAATCACAGATATACTTGGCTTCACATCTGAAAAAGACATTTGATTAATTTTGAATTATTGTTAAACTCATTAGAATGATTTGATTGGTTCAAATTAGTCATTCATTCGCACGTACAATGAAAGAGATTTTGATAATTGGTGAACAATTTAATACTCGTCTCTCATTAGCTGCTTAGGTGTGAAAATCTATTATTCGTTAGAAAAAGCAAAAGATTTGGCTACTTTTACAGATTACAATATTAAAAGGATGTTTTTATGAAAAGAGGAATTTGCTAATGACATACCCTCATCGTTAGACAGAGTAGTGAATGGTATTTCTTCACTTTGTGAGCCCTTGTTCGTGAACAAATAGGCGACATATTTGGTACACGATTTCAAGCCAGCAAAAGTGCCAGTATCAGCAGCGAATTCTACAACAGGCCCAGCCGGCAATAGGGTATTGTCCTGAACAACTATCAACTCTGTCTTGGCAGATGCAATCGCTTTCCATGAGATGTCCACACTATTTGCAGTGATCTTTTTGATGCTTATATCATCTGGTGGAGGATCCAGTTTCTCTAAACATTCAGAATAATAATAACATTCTATCTTGGATTTTTTTCAAATATCAAATGAGCCAATTTAAGTACCATAGATCAAAAGAGGGGTCGACATAAAAGATTTAATCCACACGCATACTTCTAAGCTTCTGATTGGTTATTGTTAAGATTGATTATTAAGAGAGAGTCAAAGGTCTGAGATTCTTTTACTTGAGTCCACCAGAGTATTGGGCTTTTAATGAGAAAAAATATACAGCATACGTACTCATGCTTAATCAAGCAAGTTCTTGAGCATTGTGACAAATCAGTGCTATCAAATAAAGTTTGAGAGATTTTTGGCCAAAATTGTACTTCTAAAGCATTAAGCCAACTCACTGACATCAGAAGCTTCTCCAGACGCTTTAGAAGGATCACTCAACAAACCACTTTTGAAGTCCTTAACATAAACATTGAATTTATAGTTCATCTTATCAACAAGATTTGGAAAGTTGTAAGCTGAAATGAAGAAGTTTATAACCTGAGGACTTGAATGTTATCTGGGCTCAAACTCACTTTTCAATCTCGTTTGAATGTTATCTAATTCGGCATCCTTATCATCGAGCACTTTTATGATGTAAGCGTAGTCACCGCACACTGGTCTTACAACGGCATCAGTTATTGTGAGAATGGTATTTTCGAATACCAAAGATTGAGCTGTAGCCGGTTCTAAAGACGAAGGGTTTAATCAACTACAAAGAGAAGAACTTACTGCCAGAATTTGTTGAGAGATGCAGATCCAGCCAAGCGCTCTTCTCCGATCCAGCAAGAGCTCTCACCTTGCCAATATAAGCCGTGCATGCTGTGAGACCGCTAAAAGTGTTCGATCTCTTCTTCAAGTCCACTTTGATGGGCGTGAAATGCGTTGGTGCTGTCACGAGAGCGTATGCAACTTCATAGTCGGTAGCATTCGATATGGGGGACCAGGTTAGCTCAAAGGTCGACTCAGTACACACACCCACTCCAATATAATCGGGCACAGGAAGGACTGGGAAAGGATTAGAACACATAGGACTCACAACCTAGAATGCTTTGCAAACAGAGAAGGCTGAGGACGATGGAAGACTTCATCTTGAGCATTAATTTAGTAAAGTGCAGAAAACAACATTTAAATAATGAGAGAAAAGATTTGTTGATCTAGCATTGCATAATAAAACAAATATTTGTAATCCTTTCCATACGAAATCGTGAAACTGAAAACCATTTCGTCAACTTCAATGTGCTACTTGTTTGAGATGTAATTATGAATTGGTCTCAACGCAAATCAATAACTACTAGGGTGTTTGAAACCTCACCCTTCAAGTGGGATGAGTTAGCAAAAGGCGTAATGTACGATTAGAAAGTAATATTATAAAATATTAATTTTACAAACAGTTTCCAAACTTTTTAGATGAATTCCGGCGACATGACTATATTTGCATAGTCAACTTTGAAGCCGTAGTTAATAATCTCTTGAAACAAATAGGTCTTCATTCCCTTGTAAACAGCGTACTTGAGACGACCGACACTGACAAACTTTTCTTCAGACCCAAATGTTAATCTGACCACCAATGTGGACACAGAGTCCGTCTTGACAATGTCACATTCGAGGACTGTTAACTTTCCCCTCTCTATGTAGTACTCAAGCTAGGTTGATAAATTATGATTTTAGTTTATAAATAATTGTGTGTGTCTACTTGTAAGTATTCAAGTTGATAAATTTAATTTTCTTCAATAGCCAATCAAATCACTAGATGTATAATTTAAAACACTCACAATTTCACAATACTTGATTGGTGACACCGAAGAGTAAATATCTTCTTTGTTAATTATGAAAATAGTTCCCTTCGGAGAAAGCAACGGGAATTTGACGAAATAGTTTGGCTTGTGTTTAACTAATAAAATGAATGAAGATAAAAACGAATTTAGAAAAGTTTGAGTTTTGATGACAGAAATAAAGTAATGTAAACTCACAATTGGGCACTGATGAAAGAAACAAGAATTATAAAAGATTAAATTGCGTAAAATGTCAACGTACCTGGCAGTTCTGAGATGAAATAAGATTTTAGAGGGAAAAAATATTTGGCTTGGATATTTTAACCTACTTGATGTTTCACCCTTTTTCAGAGTCAAAACAGTATTTGAAGTTACTGGGTTGCTCACGAAGCCGATTGATTTCCCTTTCACTGAAACTACTACGTAATATGTAGTTTCTGGCTTCAAATTGTCAATTCCAGTGTCTAAAATTTGTAAACAGTTGCTTAAATCAACCTGAAAACTGATAAAATTTTAAATATTTCAGGTAAAACGAAAAGTATAAATCGATATAAAAAATTCGATAAATCATATAAGCTCAAAAATAAGCTTGTTCCAGCTCATTGAGGATTCGATAAACATGTGAAAAAATCTTATTAGAAGATTTTCAATATCGTTTGGAAAAAAAGTACAGTATTACAATTAATGTGATTAGACAACACATTCGGCATCATTTCGATATGACGAAAGTAAAGGTAACTTTATACGAGTTTCGATGCAACAATATCGATAATTCTTGACGTGCTTATATCGATAAGGTAACGATAAACCAATGCTTGTTACGCAAAACAGTGATAGTATTATCGGAATGATTTTTCGCAAATTGAATCTAAATTCAAAAGCAGTATTGATATTAGTTGAATGTGTTATAGTTGCAATAATATTTTTTTTTCTGTGCAATGAAAAAAGAGATAACTGAGCAGGATTTATCAACCTAACAGAATATTTGATTAATAATTTCATCAAGTGTTGATGATGCTACCTACACAGTCTTCATGATCAATAAAAATGGGATCCATGGAGGAAGCAACTTACGTTCTTGATTTGTATTTATAGTGTTCACTGGCTCAGACTTTCCAATTTCATGGATTTTGACCTGGTATTGGGGCTTAGAACAACGAGGAATTGCAAAATCTTCAATAGTTAGGTAAATCATTTTCTCCGTTATAGCTATGACATTTGCGCTCTTTATCGGCAATGGAACTAGAAGAATGGTTAATATTATCGACCAGAAGTCTGAGTTAAGTTTGCACTTTCTAGTAGCCCTGATTAGTGATAACCAGGGCAACCAAAAGCATATTTTCGATTTTAAGATATGTCAATAGGCTTAGGCTGAGAACTATAAGGGTCGAGAAAAAAATTAATTTGGACCCCAGATTTAGGAAAGTATAAACGTATGCATTTTGCATAAAATAGGTAAAAGCATAATAATGGGAGAATTCATTTCCCAAAACGTATATTTTTTATGCGTTTACGAAATACAATCAAGTCATTCATGTGTTTTTCTTGATTGCGTTTTAAGGCTTGTTACAAAAAATAAACGTATATCTACCGTTAGAACGTTTCTTAACCATTCGACGTTTATTCATGCCAAGAAATATTATCTTGTCACAAAGATTGAATTTAATTTTTTAAATAATCATTTTTCTAATTGCATAACTAGAGATTCAGTCGTTCAAAAATCTATGTGTTTACATTTTCAACTTTGAGAACTTCCTAAACCAAACATCTTGAAACTCTAATTTATTCCAACATTATAAGTAGGGCTTCCAGAAAAGTGGAAAATATTTTCGAAAAGATGCAAAATATAATTGAAAGAGTGAATTTGCATCTTTTCTCACAGGCATTTTTAAGTGACGGGAATTATTTTTTTGGGAGAAGAACTCATTTGATAAGCTATTGAGCGAATAAAAAAAATGTGCATCTGGTAGCCCTAATTATAAGAGTATATTTAAGGGTATATTTCAACATTTTATGGGTATATTATAGACGCATATTGAGAAATTTTAGAGGCATATTTATGGTTGCCCTGATCATCAGCCTAAATTCAAAAATAATTTTATTGTGTATTTTCCCTATAAACACGACTTAACTAAATTAAAAAATAAACATGTGTTGATATATTTTGACATATTGAATGTGTTGTTGAAAATAAAACAAGATTTACTAAATTTGATAAGAAAATATATTCGAAAAAGCCTACAATTAATTTCCCCATATATAAAT
>JJOG01001425.1:0-11960 GCA_000715275.1 Gyrodactylus salaris
ACGCGTTTAGCGATGGTATATTCGCGGCTTTAGTTTTCTCCAATAAAGAAACATTATATAATTGTCAGTAGATCAGGGTTACTTTAATAAATTAATTTATCAAAACTACTATATAATCCAATTTTTTCATTAATAAACGAATAGGAGTAACCTAGGAGATCATAGGAATCGAAAGAAAATATTTAATCTTAAATAAACATTAACAAGGGAAGAGATTTTGCTAGTTTGCTCAAGACATTGCTGGACCCCGCAGAAAAAAATGCAGAAATAATTTGACTTGGGAATCTCTAATTCATCTCCCGTATTCTCCAGACTGAGCCCGATCAGATTATTTACTTTACCAAAATATGCATGTCATTAACTAAATCAAAACTGTATCTTCATATTTTGCCTGACAAACACAGGGATAGACAACCAGTGTATGGCGTATTTTTACCTCAGATTCGCTGAAAATAGAACAAGTCTACAAAAGCAGCGTCAAATTCAAATTTCTCTGCAAAACTAATGAAATATTTAAAAAATCTCACGTTTCTATCTTGGGACCGCCATTGCACAAGATTGCCATGTGTCGAAGTTCTTCAATCTGGTAAAAAGAATATCTTTCCTTTAGATTATTTCCTTTACGTTATGAGAGCAAGAAGTGAATCTTTTCATTGTGAACGCTTCAAGATTCAAAAGATTTAAAAATCTGTTTAAACTTATTTGCAGATTCTGCATTGCATTGCATATCATGCAATGCATAATATATTTCAGCAATGATAATAATAATGAGTGTTAATACTTATAAGTAGCTTGATCAATTTATTTACAAATTGTCATTTTGAGAAAATGCTCAAAAGCATAATTCGTTTTAATCCTCCTAGACCCTCATTTTTCCTATATACATTGTATTACACATCCTAGATGAAAATTAATAAAACTGCCAAATAGATAGAATTTATCCAAATTTGCAATATTTACATGATTAAGAGTGGATTAAATTTTTCGAAAATATAATCCTAATTTTTTTTGATGAAAAGATATTCCTCTCTAGTTTGTCAATATTTAAATTTTTGTTGAGTTATGTCAGGATTTTTGGCAAGTGACGTTTTAAGAAATTAAACTTCTAAAATTGTTCTAACAAGACTTCAATGAAAAAAAAATCGAAAAAACAGAAAGCTTCGATGAGCTGCTACGAAAATTGAATGCTGAATACCAAAATTGAGATTTATGAATTGAATTCTAACTTGTAATTTAGAAAATTTAGACTCACTAGCAATGAAATGTTCACTGTGAAAATATAATTAGCTGCTTTAGAAAAGTCCCTCTAAATGTGATGTGTAATTATAGTTTGAGGAAAGGCAATGTAGTTACTACATTGTAGTAAGATTTCGATTGATAAATTCTTAATTAAAATTTTGTGAGTTTGAAGAAACAAAAATTTAAGAAACTACGTTTTTATTTATATTTTAGTGAGATTTCAATTTCAAATTTTCTGACTTGTTTTTGGCCAACTTGGCAACATCATGTTGATAACATTGAATTATAACTATTCATTCGATTATGCACAATTTTAATTGAGAATCGTCGGTGATGAGTCGTGACTATCAAATAAATTCAGACCCTTATATCTAAAAAAAGTCAATTCGGCTTCTCATCAGTGGTTCACTCCAGAAGTGGCCATCTCTTTTTATATTCAATTTGATATTTTTTACTTTCCTTGAATGGTAATCCAATCAATTATTTTTGTAAACGCTATTTCGTACAAAGGAAATTTAACTTAAGATTTCTCAACATTTTAGTTTAGAATACATGCTCACTGGGCATTGCTCAACCAACTATGTCAGCTAATCATAGTACATAGTGTATTTTGTTGCTATAAAGATCTCTTTATTCTAAAATCCATCTCAGATTGAAATATTTTATTTTAAACGGTCGAGGTACTCTTAAGTAGAAAGGTTTATTATTAAGTATTAATTTAATTATTTAAATTTGAATATGACAATACCTAATAGGGCCTATCAGAGTATGATATATCTAACCTTTCTTCGTACTGTTCATAAAGAACAAGCTATTTTTTATTCTATTTTAATCATTGAATTAATTCAGCTTAAAATGCTAAGCCAGCAATTACTCTTTAAGGAGGTCCTATTTTTCGTAAACATCAACACTGTGCAATGCGTATACAAAATGATTGATCTTGAATTAAATTAAGAATCAGTTAAAAAAGGTTTATTTAAGCTGGGGCAGGAATAACATAATCAGGCAGCTTATGAATACCAGTTGCGTCAACATATTTAAAAGAGAACCTCTCCATATTGACGAGGAATCGCTTGTTAATCTGACGAATGGCTTCCTTCATCAATTCCACAGCTTCCTGCAAATTCATATCCTCTCGGTAGCTCTTGTCAAAGACTGTCAGAGCAAAATGTGCACCATAACCATGTAGAGCATAGGGAGCTTCAGTGTGACATGCCAAGTAGTCGATATAGTGGATAGAAGAGCCCTTTTCCTTGTCAAATCCCCCAATAATCATATTAACGTTGTACGCATTGCGACTACGCAATGAGTCTGCCATATTCTTACGCGTGTAATGGGCAGCAGCGTGTGGACTAAGCTCATAACCGTTACGGATCTCGTAGAGCTGCATGTTTTGCTGGATATACTCAGCAAAATTGGCTGTAGCTCCAGTCTCACCACTGATTCCCATTAGAACGTTCTTCGTGAGTTTGTATACTTTATCTTCTGTGCTAGAGAGGGACACGATTGACATTGCAATACGGCAGTCAGCAGCGACTATTGCAAAATCTTTGCATCTAAGTCCCATAACGCATTCCATTTTAAGATTTTACTAAGCAGATTTCAAATAATTAACTTGACACAATAAGCAAATCCTTTTAAAAGTTTTTGTTTCAAATCTGTTTGTATAATTAATTCATATGAAAAAAATCTAAACAAAATGTGAATTCAACTCATGAAAAATTACTGTTTCTGTTCCGATTCCCAAAAGGGTCACATTGACGGCAAAAGCGATGCTCATTTTTCTATTATCTCCTGTCCAAAGTTCATAAAAATCCCACAGAAATTATCCCATAATATTGCTGTTAGGGAGGAAAACCTGCTGAAAAAGTCCCAACCAATTGAAGAAGAAAATGATTCTATGGATAATTATTCCGTCAAGCCATATGATTTAAGAATCTTTAACGTTGCCCTGAGAAACGCCCTCAAAAGGTCTCACATCGAAGCTCAATTACATTTGGACTTTTCCACGCGCGCCCAAATAGCCTCAATCACTGACACTGAGATCCTGAACAGCATTCACACAGATCAAGTCTATAGCAAGATACCAAACTTTGAATATCGGTTGGAATATTGCATCTTTGGAGAATACAAGTTGAAATGCATTAGCACCAGTAATTATCCACCCCACATTCTCGCGCAACCTCTTGTTTATGTCTGCGAATATTGCTTAGACTATTGTTCATACTTTGAAGCCTACCGCCTGCATTGTGGCCGCTGTCAATATCGATTTAACCTCGGTGTGTTGATTTATCAAAAGTTTGAATACAAAATTCATGAAATTGATGGCCAGCAATTCCCCTATTACTCCAGTCGTCTCTGTCTCCTCTCGAGATTATTTCTCTCCCAAAAGACTGTCTACTCCATTGAGAATGTGAAAGATTTTATTTTCTACATTCTCACCAGAACCTCCAACGACGCACAAGAAGTCATGTTGGGCTACTTTTCAAAGCAAAAGCCGTCAGAGGAAAAGTCAAATCAAGTAGTAAATAACCTCTCGTGTATTCTAACCCTCCCACAGCACCAGAAGAAGGGCTACGGACGAATGATGATTGAGTTCAGTTATCACTTGAGTCTCATAGAGGGAAAAATAGGCTCCCCAGAGAGGCCATTGTCTGATTCTGGCCTTGTCGTCTACCGCAGGCATTGGAGCTGGTATGTTTTGGACTATTTGATTCGTCATGTTGGAGAATCTTTGAATATTAAGAACATGAGTCAGTGCACTGGAATTCATTCAAGGGACATTTCTAGTACTCTTTTGAGTCTTCGGTTACTATCACGTTATAATGGTAAATACTTTCTCAACAATGACAAAGTGAGTTGCCTATTCAGATAACAAAGATTTGCTCTCAAAATTTTAATATTTTCTATCACCTAAAACTTTATATCAAATTTCACGCCTACATTTATCAACTTGCTAGCTGCCCTTTCTCAACTTGAAGTTGATCAAAATCCTTTCAATGAGTAATAGTATTTCTCAAAGGTTTCCGTGGCTGGCTCTTCTTTTCTTCTCTTGAATTTGTTTATTGTATCAAATAAGCCATTTTACACTATGGAATATCAAAGACCATTCAAAGCTTCTGATTGGCTACTTTGAAAAGATTTTCAAGAGAACCATAAGTCGAAAAAATTGGATTCCTCTACCTGAGACCACGAAGAAGGTTCTGTGAAGGTTCTTTGTAAGAGAATACGGGATTCTTTTTGTATCTGGATTCAACATAAAAAAAACTTATTAAATCTTCAATTAGCTCATGAATTCATGTGAATAACGGGATAATTTCCAGGGCTTTATTAAAAGAAATTCTAACTAGAAATATATACGTTGGCAATTTAAATGTGTTTATGGTATTATTTATCTTCAAATAATACACTTGAATTTTCCGTTAGGAACGATTCTAAACTTTAGAATCTAAAGTACGATATGGTTTTGAACCTTTTTCAGATGGAGAATATATCAAAGAATGTATTTCATTGAATTTTCCCTGATCAAGAGTAAACTCTGAAGTGGTTATTTATTGATCTTCCATACTATACGCCCAAAATAATCCTTATTTTCTCACTTGTCAGGATATAATGAAGGATAATTTCAAGAAACTCGGAAGCGTTAAACCAGAACTCAGAATCGATAGAAAATGTATATTCAAATAAATTATTTTATAAATAAACTAATGTACTATAAAAGAAAAAAAGTTCATTTTTGATTATTATAAATAACGTCAAGCAGCTTGCTCTGACTAAATACATAGTACGTATTTATACCTCCAGCAATAAGAGTGACTGGAACGTTTCCCTTCACCAACTTTGCGAATACCGCCAAAACAAGTAGTGAAGCCAATGTCTTGGCGAATTCCTTGAAAAAGTTGACAGTCCAAATAATTTTGATTTTCCTCTTTTGTTGACTTTGTCCATTAGGTGGACTGCCTGGTTGCTTAACACAAAGATCTTCAAACTTTTCAAAGCCCTCTCCGCATTTGCACTTGAAGAAGCCTGGCAGATTGACGCAGACCTCGTTTTGCTTCTCACACGGCACATGCTCACACTCGTCAATATCAACGCAATCTGTCCCGTTATACTCGTAGCCTGGGGCGCAGTCAATGCAATTATCGGATCCTCCCTGATAGCAGCCTTTACACGCCGGATCGCACCTCTTACACTCGAATCGTCCGGGTAAATTATTGCAAAACGATTCAGCATTGTCGCATCTCACGGGTTGATCTAGGCATTCATCGATATCTTGACAGGAATCTTGATTGAGAATGAACCCTTCGGCGCATTCCTCGCAATCTCTATCAGTCGGACCGTTGCAACCTTGATGACAGGCTGCGTTGCAGGCTTTACAAAACATTCTACCGTCATTTTCACTCTCAAAGTGCGTTGTTAGATTACACTTTTCGCATTTCTCTCCAAAGTAACCCGTGCGGCATTTACACTTTCCAGTTCCTCTCTTAAGTCCGGAACCATCGCAGAAGCCACCTTCCGGGGAGCAGTCATCACATCTTTGACATTCTTCGCCAAAGTGAAACTTTTCACAACAAAATTCTGGAATGCAAACTCTATCTTCAACGTTCACGTTGATATCTTCGTTTGTATCAACGAACCAGTCATGAAGTTTTGGTATTGATTTCATCAAAATCTGCCTCCTGTCCTCATTATTTCCCAGATTAATCTTTTTAAGGATCATTTCGAATTTCTCCGAAGCTTTCATCTCTGTTATAACAGTATAGTTTTTAACGACAAGAAGAAACTTTTTAACAACATATCTACAGTCAGTGCATATTTCAGCATTAGTCTTGTATAGGAGTAGACAGGCAAGGATTAATATAAGAATTCTAGCCATCTAATTGAATGATGGAACTGATGTAATTAAACAAATCATAAAATCTTGTAAATTTTTTGTTTCAATTAATCGAATTAGGTGATTTCCCATTTCAAATGGAATGTCAACGAATTCTTCACAAGCTACAACACCAGCTATCACAATCCAATGACTTTGATAACCTAGTGAAGATTGATCAACTCCTTGCAACCATTTCGAGTCCTTTGTACCATAAGCTGAGCAGCATCGTGACTGAAAACTTCTCAAAACAATCATTTGACAACGAGTATGAATTCGAGAATGCCTTCAAGTCAATCAAAACCTTGAACCTCGACCGCCTCTCAAGTCTAGCATCGAAGAATTCTCTAGAAACTGAAGAACTCTTCTTAGAAGTCGATGAAAGCGCATCTAAACGATTTTTCAGTGGCCTATTGGTTTCTGAGAATTTCACAGAATCTTCCGGTGCTTCGCTCCTCATCACAGGCTTCAACAATGAGCAATTTGAGAGTAAATTCTCCATCGGTGATCGCATTCTCGCTGTCAATTGTGTCATCATGGATTCTGTCAGTTTAAAGTCCTTCCAAATTTTTGATAAATCCCTCACCCTCAAAGAATTGGCCCTTCACGCCATACGACTCCTCTCGTCTAGCGACACTAGTGATAAATTCAAAGTCAATATTGTCATTGGTCGTAAACGAATAAAAGAAGTGCCAGATAAAGTAAGATATCGTGAAAAGCATAGTCAACCTGTCTGCGCAGTTGATACTCAAGACACTTCTGCTACTAGTGCACTTGATGATTGTAGAGTTGCAGTGAAGAATATGAAACTTGCTAGTTCTTTTACAAAAAAGCCTCCTATACCGATTCCGCCAAAGATTTTGCCAAAACCCTCAAAGGATGTCATCGCCAGACATGAACTGAATAAAAATCTTGTACGAGTTAGTTCCATCAATTTGTCAACATTAAAGCAGGCTCTTTTTCCCTACTCAGTCTTTCATTAACAGTCTATAAAATTTAAATTGAATACCAATGCTTATAATCAAGTTGAGTTGATTAGCTAAGATATTCTCGAAAACTCTCACTTTTTGAATGATTCAGCACTTTTGATATGGACCATCAATTAAACTTTATTTGAAAATTTATCTTGAGTTGAAATAGGTTTTGATGAGCTAATTATGAAGCCTACATTATAGACAGTTCCCCTCTACGTAACTTTAATCAATTCATAAATGATTCAGAATTCCTTTTGGTGAAAATCTAACACCGATTCCTAAAAATATTTATTTTCCAAAATAATCATGGTTTAACTCAACGATATTTTTCTCTGATTTCTTTAAACTCAAAAGCTGCACCTTGCTCAAGCTTGTGTTAGACACATTTTCATTTAATTATCCAAAATTGCCTTAGGTATTAAAATAAAAAATAGTTTTTTAAAACAGTCTTAAAAATATTATTAAAAGACATTTTCGGTTATAATTCGCTTTCAATGAATTTCTAAGCATCTATCCAACTACACTTTCCAAACAAGGTTATCAGATTATTGATTATTTCTACAACTGAAACAACTGGCTTTATTTAAATGAGATTCATCAACTCTAAAAGATAAAAATTAACATAAATCAATATTTCGATAAATGCTTGTATAATAAGTTCTAGAGTCAGTTAGATTAATTTGACTCTGAATCAGCGATCAGCTTCGTTAATTTGAGCCAAAATAATTCCTACCACAGGTCCCACTGTTCATAAAACCCATGGTTTATTCATCTTTGCAGTCACAAGTGTAGAACATTTTTATCCTATTAAATATGTAATCTTTGGAGTTATCCCATTTATGCAGAGAACGTGTTATAAACTGCATATATAAATTTCAGATCTGCAACAATCAATATTGTAAAGTTGTTCTTGAAGATTCAAGCTCATCTAACATTACTAACGAGTAACATTTACAATTGTTTTTTAAATAATTTGCAATCCAGTTAAATGCTTTATTGAAATCATCTTAATCATGCTTGATAAAAGTGTTTCTGACGAGAAATAAAGAAGATTTTCATTGTGTACATGGACGAAATCTTTCTTTTACTTTAAATCCCCACGAGAGTTGATTTTGTGCAAAATTGATCGCTGAAAATCTGGGAGCGTTTCAAAAACTTTATGAATTTTCTGGCCGAATAAAACGGAATAAAGAACCTGTTCCAACTCTGCTTTAAAGCTTTAATATCCAAATCAATAATTCTCATTACGGATGGGTGATTAATGAATTTTTGGCTCTTCTACAGACTGTCTACTACTTGTGAGTATGTTCAGAAAGGAAAATATATGACATTTCTATTGGGATGACTCATACCCTTGGGTCAGTGTAGAATTTCAACTTTTCTATTCAGAGAATTAATGATAAGTTAAAAAACTAAATTTGCATGATTATTTAAATGTGTGTGTCTTGAGGGTAATCTATGAAATAACAGCGGAATCCCTAAACTTTTCAAATTATTAAATATGTTTTTTTTGAAACCTAGAAATGAATTTTGTGACTCAAGTGGGTAGCTTAATTTTGGCCCTAAAAGTCACTCCTTCTATTAGGGAGTCGACAGATTTCTGGGTAGAATCAAAGTTAGATAGAAATCCTTTTCAGGACCACATTCTTCACTTGAGAGAAATATTGAATTATAGTCTATCATTCATTAATAATATGAGCTATAAAAGTACTCAAAAGAACAATACTCTTCAAACAATTAGATCATTGAGATCTTGTCAGCCATGTCTCAAAAATATAACAAGATACAATAATGAATCTTGCATTGCCAAGCATTCATTTAAACCTCATTCTATTACACCTCTTAACGCAAACTTTACCGAGTATTCTTTAAGGAGAGAATTAATTTGAAGGAATTTTACTCCGCGAAACAAAAAGTTTGTGAATTAATCTCAACTTAAATTCATTCACAACTTTTTCACAAACTACTATAATTAGATATCTGCATCCAATCAACCAATTGGAAGACAATCATGAAAAAGGTGTGCTCAATGTTGAGAGATATCTATTATGATATGTCGCGACAGAAATATTTTCTCTTTAGTTGAAATATTTTGAAATTTCTCTCCATAAAACAATTATCTCTTTTGATATATATTTGTATAAAAGCACTACATTTTTCTTCTTTTCAGGAAAAGGATTTTATCAATCGATCTGACCTAGAGCAATCACCTGAAGATATGAATAAATACGGTTGTAAGTTTTCTCTTGTCATTTTATTTCAAATAACCATGTCTCTTTTACTTTGACTCCTCACAGGTTACATGCTCTCGTGTGCTAATCCTGTGGCCACAGTTGTATTTTGTAACCTCATTTTCATCGTGAAAATGATCTTTACAAACACTTTAAAATTAGCTTACTTCGTTGTATCGCACGAAAGAATTCACAGGTTTTTTGACCAACATTTTCTTGCCTAGTTCATCGCATGGTTTATCTTGAGCCAATAATGCATTTTGGTCTTGTCATTACCAAGGATTTTTGGATCGAATAAATACTCTTTTCGTCTCCAAACGTTTTGAAGTTTATCCTTGATAGATTAACGCAACTATTATCATGCCGTCTTGAAGAATTACTGTTTTTAAAGCTCTGTTAATAATACAGTCTGTAACCCTAGAAGCCAGACTGGCAGGGTTGAATTATTCATGAGCAACTGAAAATATTCTTCATTTTGTAAATAAAATAAATATCCTCATAATTTGGTGAATTTTATAAAATTATAAACTCAACTGCGACACTTGAATTCAAAAGAGAAGTATTATGAAAACTACAATTTTAAAAATTGATTTGTACCTTGAAGCCCCTGAAATGCTTCTTCTGAATAATAATGTTTTCCATCTCCTGAACCGAGTTATTTTCAGCTTGATAGAGGGAAGAATGGTCCCATGAGCTTTTTAAGCACACACTGAGTTGGCGTGAAACCTTATAGTGATAGATTGTAAATAAAGACATTTACGCATAAAAAATTCATTGAGCATTTCCACAACTCCTGCAAGCTGAGTCCCTTTCGAAATATTTCATTTTATCAAGCTTCTAATCTAGTCAGATGAAATTTTTCATTCAAATTCTGCTTAAATTCTTTCTCGTCGTCATGTGATCGATAATTTTATTATGTTTTTTTTCTCAAATATTTATAATCATTGTAATTGCTACTTGTTATCATTTCTCTTTTTGTACTATTATTAAAAACATGCTATCGTCTTGTGGCTTTTAAACATCTTTAGTTGTCATCCATTCCAACTAGACTTGAAAATGTTATTTTGGTTCAAAATACGACACTTGAAACATTTCTTTTCATCAAAGTATGATGCATGCCGTAATAACTTGTTATTCTACTTGGAAGTAGTTTGATATATTTTAAATCCAAGTATTGTACATAGAATAAACGTGTCACGCCAAATTAATCGAGAAAGTCGTTGTCTTATCATCTCGAACCTAGAACCATTGGGCTAAGATTATGACTCAATCCTAGTAGTTGCATAAGTCTGTAGAAGGAATTTCTCCACTCGACCTTCTGAACTTGTGCGGATCAATCTTAATGCATGAAACCATTTCTTTTGTTTTCTTTCAATCTATAAATGCGAAGATTATCAACTCTTGGTTATTTAATGAAGAAAGAATAGATTTTCATTTTATTATGACAACTCAAATATGCTCATATAAACTAAATGTAATCTTCTCATAGCAATTAGTGAAATGAACCGTGAATACAAGGCGGAGAGGGCGACTTACAATGAGAATAATGAAAAGGTCTTTATATGTGAGTTGCATTTCAATACGCTTGCTTGAAGTGAGAGTCATAAAAAGTTTTTTTTCTCAAATAAAGATTTCTTGGTTCATTCTTTGGGGCTTCTCATCTAGGTAGAGAATCCATCCATCTGGGGAATGAAATCTTGGAATTTGGGGAACATTCATCTAAAGTGTAGAGTACTTGAAAATAGTTTATATTTTGATTCTTGATTTGCGAGCCTCTCTATGGGTTTTATATTTGAGCCAAGATGTACTTTTGTCTTTTGCTCTTTCCACATGTTAACATCTTCAAGTCTGAGCAACCTCTCATTCCATACATTGCATTATTCACATCAACTTAAGACATTTCATTATAATCACAAAGTAATCTCAAGAAGACCAAAAAAACTTCAGTTATTTGAGATTCCTTCTGATACTCTGAGGAAGAATTCGAGATATCATGTATCGTCTAACACGCACCTATAACTTTGAATATATTCCCATAGTGAGGAAGTCGAGTGGAATGAATCGGAGTGCCAGCGCTGATCAACTTTGTGAGTTTTTACTAATCTTGAAGCTACTGATAACTTTTAGAAATAACTCCTAAAACCTGAATAAAGTCACTTTGAGTAATTTGTTGATTGATTTCAATTTGTAAACTAGTTTGCAAAAGTCTGTCTCCCTGGACTAGTCATTACATTACCCGGGTAAACCCCTCGGGATTCGAAAATAAGATTCAGAAAATACAATTTTGTTGCTTAGAAGATGTATTCGGCTTTCTGGATAGAAACTGGTCAAATTAGTTTCGCTGTTTAAGTGGAAACCTTGTTAATGAGTACACTCTCAAGCTTGCTTTGTGCACATTTCTTGCATCAAGTGTCATGAATTGTCACTTCAAATGTTTTTTCTTCATTCAAATCAACTTCGAATACATCTGCATTCGTTACGAATTACAAGCCGCCGTTTGTGCCTTTCATAAATATAAAAACCAATGGTTAAGACCCCCAGATTTTAACCCATGCATTTAATTTTATATCAAAGGCACAAACGCTGGCTTGCAATACGTACCGAATGCTGATGTATTCGAAGTTGATTTGAATGAAGAAAAAA
>JJOG01001427.1:0-32996 GCA_000715275.1 Gyrodactylus salaris
TAGTAATCTTAGGATGACCATTTTTGAATCAAAAAGAATTTGGGACAATTCGGATGCATAATGTCAAAGTTACATCGGTTTAAGGTTATAGAAAATTAATATTTGGATGATTAAAATGACATTTTCTTTGTCAGCAAAACTTTGAACACCTGTATAATTATAACTAGAGATAATTAAGAGAAGAAAATTACACCGTTCAAAAGCTCATTCCTTTGTCTATAAAATGCGATCAATTTTGAGTTTTATGGGCGCATTTTTCCTGTAGTATTTTCAACATTTTCTGTCCCAAGGAGTTCACCTGGGTTAATTTGAAAAGAGTCATATTCCAACATGTAAATAGTGATTCATAAAGTAATTCTCCTGGTCAAGGGATTGAAACAAGAGTAGGATTGAACAATCCTCTTCTCTACCTGATAAGAGAATAGATTTGACGGAGTTCTACAGTGAAGAATAGATGGACAAGATCTATCGAACATATGTCGATAATATCTATCCATTATGTCAAGGGATTCTTAAATTAGCTCATTTTAATGAGGAAAAATAATTATATTCAATTAATAAAAATTCGATATTCATGGCTGAGAAGAGAAACAAGAAACCAATGTTTCCAAGAGACTAATTAAACTCTTTTGATGAATTTTTAAGCAATATTTTCAAGAGATCGTTGATGCTTAATTTTGTTTTGCTGTACATGAACATTTTTATTGGAATTCAAGCCCATGTTTATTCTGTAGGGAAATTATTTCATGTTGGGATCAAAGGTTTCAACAGCTTTTAAAAATGAAAACTACATGAATGG
Source organism: Gyrodactylus salaris (assembly GCA_000715275.1). Lineage (NCBI taxonomy): Eukaryota > Metazoa > Platyhelminthes > Monogenea > Gyrodactylidea > Gyrodactylidae > Gyrodactylus > Gyrodactylus salaris. The sequence continues at coordinate 800 of JJOG01001427.1, forward strand.
ACACAACCTTGGTTATTCACTTTGAGCGGTCCTTAATATGCACTCAAAAAGCATGTTTAGCATATTTTGATTCTGCTATTAAACTGATAATAAAAATCTAAAATATTTTCTTCAACTGTTTAGTTAAGGAGATGGAATATCAGTGGTTTCGAGGTGCTACTTAGAATTAAAATAGTGATGACGGCTAATTTTAAGATCGCTTAGCAACCAAAGAATCGTAGGGTTTCAGTAGAAATAATAAAACAAGTTAAATCTTTGTTTTAAGCCATTAGCTTCAAAGTTATCTAGGCTAAAAATAAAACTTGAAGATTTTTTCGGTTATGAGAATTTCTTCTAAAATATTTAGTTTGGGAGATATTTACGGTTTCTTTTGCCTCTTTCAATAGAATAGAACATTCTTTAAAAACACAGTTGCATAATTGTGCAAGTTTTAATTTGAAAAAAATAGAAAATCTAAATATTGAAATGTTTTTTTTAGAATTTTTTAAAATTTGACCGCCAATAACTTTTTTTAAATAAATGATTTAATAACCTAAAATATATGATCAGAAAGCCTACAAACTTTTCTTCAAAATGGTGTGACTTGATGTATTCTACGACCTTGGATGTATGAATAACGTTAAGAAAGTCAATGTTGCTCAGGGGCAACATCGGGTCTTGAAGAGTTAATCAAAATAAATTAGTCTTCACAAGGAGCTTCTCATTAAAATGTTTATCGTGGTTGAGACTATGCTCAAAATAAATCATATTTTATTGGTGCCATTGTTTTTACACACTGACACTTTGTCAAAAAATTGCCTTTCATAACCACCAAGAAATACCCATTTTTCATTATTCTTAGAAATGAGCATTCGACGTCTTAAAGTAGATTGTTTTCTGTGAAGATTATTCATGTGAGACCCAATAACGAATGTATTCTAACAAATTTAAAACTCTGGAAAATTACCAGGTACACCCGGGTATATAAAAACTGAACATTTTTGTAATTTTTAATTTCAGAATAACGAGTGAGGTAAATTCGAAAACAATATTTGCTTGAAGATTTTTTTGACATTTTCCTTAGTTTAAAAGTTGAGAAAAATATTTCAACTTTGTTTTCTCGCAGAACAGTGCATTACTTTGAAATATTTTCAACATCGTAGTAATCTTAGGATGACCATCTTTAAATCAAAAAAATGCTTGGACAATTCTGATGCATAATGTCAAAGTTTTAAGATTTTTGAAAATTAAAATTTTGTTGATACTTTGAATACTTGTATAACTAGAGATGATTAAGAGAAGACACACCAATCAAAATCTGATTCCTTTGTCTATAAAATGTGATAAATTTTGAGTTTTATGGATGCGTTTTTCTAGTAGTATTTTTTACTTATTCTTAACGGCAAACCACCAGTGTCCCAAGGGGTTTACCCGAGTTAATACCATCCAGAATCTTTTTTTATTCCTAAATATAACAAAAATCCCACTTACAGGTCTATCGTAGGCCGTTTGAATAAAGGCCCAAAAGAAGGCAGGCACCTTGAGGCTGGCCGCTTGTAGGAATATTACAAAGTAAAACCACGGGTAGTAGCTAACGTGTTCTCGAACACTTTCTCCATCTCGTCCTGAGAAGAATCGGTTATTCGCATAGCACAGACTCTCTGCATATTCCATTTGGCCGCTTTGGTAAATATCTGAAGGCAACCAGCATGATATCGAGCTGTTTATCGGCCAAGACATTAAGAGCATATAAGCACCAGATATAATATGAGTCCAAAAGAGCAACTTTTCTATTGTGTAATCTATCAGATCCGAGTCCAGATTCGAGTAACTCTCTATAGATGAACTCATTAGTCTAAGCTACTTGCGAAAATTGCTTTCAATATATATTCGTCATCTATGAGCTAGATTTTGATTGGTTAATTTTATCTTGTAATTAAATCACTTAATAAGTATTTTCCTTCAAGAGCTTTACACGCGATATCTATTGTTCAATGAAAGGTGTATTTTTTTATTTTTAATGAAATGACTAGCTACACTCAAAGCAATCAGATGAGTAATAAGGGAGAATAATGTCAAATGAGCTATCGCACGAATAAGGAAAAGTGTGAGACTATTCTCTTTTTTCTTCTAGAAAATGTACGTCAAGAATTAGATTAACGCTGATGAATAATCCACAAATTTAATTTGTAAAATCTTTAGGATCGATTGATAAAAAAATACTATTTCATTAAAATCCAGCCTCAATTTTTTGTGTAAATTCTGCTCAAGTGTAAGGCAGCAAAATGTTTTATTTTCTCAATCTAATAATGATATAGTTTTTCACTAATTTTGCCAAGGGCAGGGATGTGATTTTTGCTAATATTAAAGTGCTTTGTGTTTAGGTTTAATTTTCTTCTTAAAAGATGATTAAATGCTACTTTTAACCAGGTCTTATTTCCTTGCTTTATTTCTTAAGGGTTCAGTTATCGCAAAGATCTCAAATCAAAATCAACAGAGAAACAGATCAACCTCAGAATTTCGTGGCTATAAAAAATGCCAATCGTTAGTAAGTTGTAACTAATTTGGGCTAATTAAATAGGATATTTTATCACTTGAGAATAATAAGTAGCGCTTCATTTCACCGATACTAAATTTTTCTACCTTGCATCCTTTTAACTTGATTAAGGCCATTTTATGCAAAAACATGAAATATTTCTCGGGCCCCTTATATTTTTGTGGATTATTTATGTTGTTCTTTAACAAAACCTGTAAAATTATTTGATAACTCATGCATTAGAACTGAAAATAAAAACTTTTGAAGATATGAAATATATATTAATAATTCAAATTTCATGATTCAAGGCTATCTTCAGAGCAAGCATCGGATTCGTCAGCCTTTGCTCCTGTTATTAGGGCTTGCACCTCGCTATCATAATAACTCATTCCGGATTTCATTAATCGAATAACCTTTCCTAAAGATGGGAATTACTTTATATGAAAACTCACGTCTTTCGCGTTCTCTGAGTAATGAAATTTTATTCTGAAATTCTATATCTACTTCCTGCTGAGTCTTATCTTCATGTTCGAGCAAGATAGTTTTCTTCTCAAGGCACTTGGCACAAATTTCATGCAACTTTGCACAATCAGTACAAATTACATAATAGCTTCTGTTAACATTCTTCAAATTACACTTTACACTATAGAAGAATGATTAGATAAAAAATGATTTACCAATTCTTTGGTGCTTTTATCTGATTGTATTTACCATACGTGACTCTCCACTTTAATTGATCATGACAGCGCTCACAGAGGCCAGGGAAGTCGAGTTTGTTAATTTGCTTAATCTTTTCACATGTATTATGCAGGGTACTCTTAAAAGCAAAGCTATTCTGATGCTTTTGGGTCCTGCTCCGACTCTTGTTGCCTTTTTGCGTACTCATTTAAATTTGTTGCAAATTAAAACACATTTATAAAACGATGAACGATAATTCATAGCAACGTCGTTACCCGCTGTATATAAACTTTGTGTACCTAATGCAAACTCTTATTAAAAATCATGACTTTAAGTTTTCCTTCATTAACAAGACCCAGCCGATCGATTGGAAGCTTCTGAGTAAGAATTCTCACTTGATTTACTCTAGATTCTATTGATGTTGCTGAGATTGAAAACAAACTTAAACTAGATGTCCTCCAAGACTGCTTAGCACCCTTAATTCAGGCTGATATAGAAAAAGAGGTATTTCATTAGCTTTATTAACCAATCAAGTACTCGGACAAGTCGTTTATAAAGTTGTTTAAACTCTGTCAATTGATAATCGAATATCTACTGGTGAGTAAAAAAAGTAATTGGTTTATGGTCACGATAATTTAATTGTTCGTATTAGTTTACCCAAAACGTCATAAACCAAGAGCTAGATCAAAAGCATAATTCTCACCTTGAACTCACCAATTCAATCCAAGTCCTACACAATGAAATTGCTTCGCTGAAAAAGAAGAACCAAGATACTCGAAGAGAATGTCACAAGAGAAAACTCCTTCTCATAGCACAGCAGAAGCTGTTAAACTCTCGCACAACAGACGAATTCAGTTGCCCTTATTGTGTCAAAAAGTTTATCAACAACAATTTTTTACTTTCCCATCTGGAAAGACGTCATTCTGGTCTTGCAAACCCCCTTAAAACTATCAGTAATAACTTTGTTGAGAATGTTGTTGAAAACCCGGTCACTAAACAGGATGAAAAAGCCCAGCAATCGATATCAAACGATCTGAAGAAGATTATCGAGTCTGTGAACGAGATACAATCGACAGCGATTAAGAATGAAACCTGCATTAATGAACAAATGGTTGATTTCGACTTTTTTAAAAAGTCCTTTCACAGAGAAATCAAGATCCTCCAAGATAGAATTAAGGTGCAAGATGAGGTACCGAAGATGAAAAATGAGCAGCCTTTAAAAGTTGATAAACAGCCTCTAAAAATTCAGCACCAAAAGGTTATCGATTTTCCCAGTCATTTGATAGATCTGGAGATTGATCAGAAGCCGGACTGCACTTTACTATTGACTGAGGAGGAGTCTAATAGTCCCAAGGAACGAAGAAGGAGCTTTTCGAATCTCAATCGTAATAACAATAGCGTGGATCTTGAAAATGTTACTCCCATTCTTGAGACTTGTGAGTTATTTTATTGAACGAGAAGAATTTAATTGTTCATGTATCTACTTATAAGTAGGGTCGTCTATTAAATATACTATTGAGCAATATACAGACTGTATATTATACACTGTATAAACTAAACTTTAGTGTAGGTTTTATGAAGAATTTAAGTTTCACTGATTTTAGGACGTCTGAAAGAATCTTTTCCTGAGAAGACGAAAGAAATAACCAAAAAACGTTGATTCTTCAAAAATTTCAAATTCGTGCAATAAAAATTTTAAGGCCTTTTTACAATAATGAATAGTAGTCATTGACTATACAGGCGTTATACAATGCGGATTTTCTCTGAGGTTTGAACATTTTTGTTGCATCTAAATTAACTCTAAAAATTCATACTACTTTCATTTAGAATTGTCTTTAGAAGCTAATAGACGAAATCTTGAGATGATATATTTAGTCTAACATTTGAATGTAAATTTGTTCCTCTTCCAGTAAGGTTAATTATAAATTTTCATAAATTTACTTGATAAATGTCAAAACCCTAAAAGAAAGTAATATAAAAAAACTAGATTTTCCTTCCAAATAGACAAAAAGCATAAATATCTTTAATGCAGGCTCTATGTATAGTAAGTTTATGGTTAATAAACAATCACATTCCTCGCAATGTAATCCATTACATGCAATGGATTATTTTTCTGATTTAATTTTTCAAATTATCGATTTATTGTTAAGTCTTTTGAAACATTTTTTCCCTTCTGTAGCTATAGAATATTGACGCCATCAAAATAATTTTATTATTCTGCATTGATGAGCCAAAATACGGGGTTTTCGTTGAATCTAGCAGAATTTAATAGATGATCAAATTGTTTGCCAATAAGTGGGTTTAGAATATCTCAAAAAATATTTTTTCAAACTCAAGATCTTCACTAAACTCTCTATTTAACTTTGAGATCTGTTCAAAAAAAGAAAGTAATAATTTTCACTTCAAACTTTGCCATATGATTTTTTTCCAATGAAAAAATGCATGCAACTACTTTGGTTTTATCCAGTTGTAATTAGGATATCAAAAAAACATATTTAAGATTTTTTGATATTTTTTTCTTCTTTTTTACCTGATAATGGAAAGCTTTTCTTTCAATCTACGTACCACCAATCTACGTAGAAAATACCATTTATCTTACAACAGGATATATTGATAGTATAGAATCAAATAAGGAATTTTTTCAATAGATTTTATATAATTTTTTGTGCCCTTGTTTCTAATATAATAATACTTTCTAGCTTCTGAAATTTCCATTATTCACAACGAAGTTTCTCCAAAGACGATTGAAGAAAAGAAAAAGGAGGAAATTGAACCCCAGACCAAAGTAGAGCCAATGCTCGAATACAACTACAAAGACAATCTCAAGGAAATTCTCTCCAATACATCCGAAATGAATCGCTACCGGAATGATGTCAAGCAACGCCTCCTCGATCATATCTCAAAGAGTGATTTCAAAGTTGTAGCAAATAAAGTGGAACATGATGTCTATCTGACGGCGATCAGTTCTCTAGAAGATAATCGCGGCAACTTGGATAGGAAATATTCAGACTTTACACAAATACGAAAGGTTTGTCCTATTTAGGATGTAGAAAATTAATTGTAAATTCAGGAAGAGAATATTTTCTTATTTATTATTCGAAATCATTGCGAAATTAAGATTAATGAATTTCAGGATAAATCAGACTTGACTAACAAAACAGTCTGCTTACTTAAGAGCGGTTTTCTTACTAAAATTTTCCAATTTCAATAAGGAATTCGATCATAAATCATGGATATCATCCGGGGTTAGTGATGATAGTTACTTTTGAAAGATTACGAGTCTTTGAAATAAATTCCATTCGTCAGAAAATGATGCAACAAATTTCATCTCTGTCGATAACTTTCGAGGATTGACTTGCATATAGCTAGGAATGAATTTTGATGATGTTGAACATTTTAGTCATATTGCGCACAAATTATTTAGACTACATTAGGAGCTTGGGAAATGTTCGATTTTCCTCCCTCCGAGTATGATGTTCATATCAATATTCTTGATGGCAGAAGAAAAAAGCGAAAATGCTCTCAAGAAGCTACTGTTTGAGCTAATATAATTATTATTCACTTTGAGTTGAAACCCGGAGAGATTTTTATTCATTTCAATGACTAGTTATTTTTACATGAGGTTGGCAAAATTTATAGAGAATTATCTAATAATTCATTCCAGCTAATCAGTGACCATGTTGAGAAAGAAGCAGAACAACAGCGCTTGTTACCTCTCAATGAAAATCCCTCAGATCAGTGAGTAATCAGTTTAAATATCCCTTTTCTCGGTCTAGCCGTGTTCAGAGCAGAAAACCTAGTCTATCACATGCCTTTTAATATATCATCGATTCCTCTTCTAGGTAATTTCCTTTGTGTTACGCAAAAGTAATTATGAAATTCTAATCGAAAAAATAGGCTCTCTGAAAATGTATTAACAATTCCTAACCTTGTGTATTCTCTGAAAAAAAGTTAATATACTTGTGACATTTGTTTATTTCAGAGAGAATAACGGAAAACATGGCTGTTGTTTCGAATTTACTTTTAAACCTACAAAATCATGTTCTTTATCCACAATCGATTACTTTTTCATACAAGTTTATTACCGTTTTTATTGGATCCATTTTCATTCATACTTTTCATTAAATAATAATCGAACAAGAGTTATTTAGCATATTCTCCCCATAGCTCCTTCCAAAGCTAAAATTCATCTCGAAAAGTTTCCCTATCCAATTTTTTGAATGATAAAAATAGTTATTAGATTTTGAGAATAAGATGGGTGTGACAAAAAAGAGGGGTAGAGTGGGGCGATGGAGTATTTCGTAATCGAGAAAAAATTTACTACAACATTTCAAATAATTTGTAGATCTCATTGACTCTCTCGATCCCCCTATTATTGGTTGTCTATTTTTACTCTCCTCAAATCTCCAATTTGTAAATAAAGTTTATACTTTACAAGAAGTAGGAGAATCTTTGATTCCTCTAATTCTGTGGGAGAAAATTTTTTTTGTTCACTTTTTCTGTTTTATAATCAAAAAGAAAAATATTATATTTATGATTTTGAGAGATGTTTTCTTTCCCATTTTTCCCTTTTCGTTATCTTAATGGAAGTCTACCTCTTTCACGTTTTGGTGTAATTCGGTGGGGGTAAATCATAAAGTATCATTTGCTTTTAAAGCATCCAAATACTGATTTTTTCTAATACTGATGGTTGCAGGCTTTTTGAGAAAATGTGTGTCATTTAACCCTCCTTAAAACTGACGCTTTTGCTCATAACATTCTAAATTTGATATGCATTTTTAGTGAAATGAGAACTAATAATTTTTATTTATAATTATTAATGGATTATAATCCATATAAAAGGTTAACTAACATACTTTTATGTAATCTTAATCTCTAAATATCATTAGAGAAACTTTTCATATTAAAAAATGAATATGCTTCGATTGTGTTTTGCTTCTCTTCAATCTCTACACATTGATCTAGGAATAAATTAGTTCATTTTTCAATAATATAATTTTAAGATTCCTTCGTGTACTTTCATTAGGATCTATGTATGAATTTATGTTTTTGATATTGGTCTCTTCTCTTTTGATCTTCTTATATCTCTCTTCCTTCCAGATGTCTATATTTGAGAGTTTCAATTTTCTTTGAAAATTGTAGTTTTGTGTATTTCTATGCGTGGGTCTTGATTTGAAAATAGAAATTCTCTTGCACATATCAAAATGATAATTTTAGGGCTTTTGTAATTTATCGAAAAATTAAACAATTATCCAAGATATTCATTAGATCCCCTAAAGAGGATCATAAAGTGAAAGCTCTACTTGTGGGGGTATAAAAGTTATTGATTCATCTTATTTATTTTTATGTACTGTTATGATTTTCATTTTTTAGCTTTTCATTCAAAGATAAAAGAAATATCGAAGAGGATAGAGTTAATAAAGGAGGACATTTGAAATTGAATCAAGCCAAGGAGATTCCCACTGGCTTGGATTCTGATGAGCATTTTGAGTAGTTGTTGCTGACCAAAATGCCATCTTATTATACATTTTTTTCATAATAATATATTTGAATTTTAATCATTTTGTGGTATTTTTAAAAATTGTGTTGTCATGTATTCTTGTTTTTATAGTTGATGTCTTTTTAATACCCTAATTGAAATTTTATATTTTTTGAGGCCTTTACTCTTCTAGGCCCACGCATAGAAATAATTTTAGAAATAGACGTGCAAATCAGATTCATTTCGTCTTATTTTTGTATTCTTAAATTCTTGTAGCCCTTTTATGAATTAAAATAAATCTAGCTATCATCAAGGAGTGCCATGAAAGAGGATTTTCTCTCTGGGCAAATTTCTTTAAATGGCAAAAATACTTTCATTAACATGTCCGGCCAAATTTTTAATAATTTTCAAATTAAAATTAATCCTCAATAGAAATTAATTTTTTAGGATGAAAATAGACTCAATTTCACCTGAAATTAGCACCTTGATTACTCTCTGGGTCAATATTCATAATAATAGCTTCTGATATTAGTCAAGTCTAGCTTGATGCAAGAATGCCAGTACCTCACCAGGTCCACTCTGGTTAGTTCTCTAGCAAATTGCTATAAAAATAAATAAATTATCAAGATAGGTAAATTTGATTCCATTCTATCTCAAGTTTTTACATGTTGCTGCAATTCTGCGTCCTCCTTTTTAGATCTAAAACTCTGTTTGAAATCTCAACAATACATTTTCAGTATTGTTTGGGAAAAATGATGTATACTTGGTAATCATTTGAATACTTTTATTGTTGACTCCATATTGTTGAACATAGTTTACTAAACTCCCTCCCTCTTCCCATACAAACATACACAGCTAATTCTACTGTGGACTCTCTTTTCATGTGATAAATGCTAACTGTTATCCATTATCGAGGATATTTACTTGCAAATCATTTCATCTATTCATATTTGAATACAATATATTGTTTAATTTATGATTTTTAAGTGAAAAAGGTCAATCACACAACTTCACTTGGAATGAAATCTCCAAGGTTAACAATAAATTCAATTATCAAACATGTTTTTATCCCTGTTTAAGAAGTACTCCCATCTCACAATATCTATGACTAATATGATATTAGTAATATCCCACTTGCTTCATAAGGACTTTGAAATAATTTATCTAGAGTTGAATAACTCATTTTAGCGGTCGACTGTAAATGATTGATTTTTTAATTAGTCAAAAATACCCTTTATTAATTGAGTAAATAACATCTTGAAACCTTTTGAGATCTTTCAAACAGTTACAATTATTCCATAAGTAAAAGAAGAGAATTAAAGGTCTTATTAATTTTCCCATATCGATTCTGGATGATTTATCCCTTTTTCTGCTATTCATATTCATCAACCATGTATTTATGCTTGTTTCAAAAGAGATCAATTATTGTTGAAGGCTTTATGAATATTGGTAAATTGTAATTAATCAAGTTTAAAATGAAGAGATACTAGCCACTGCGTGATCTTGATGTTTTTGCCATTCAAAATTTATAAAAACCCTAAATGTCGTAATCTTTTTACCCGAGTTTCATATTTAAAATCATTTTCCAACTTTTTTTTTTTTTTTAACTAACCTTCAGTTATATTTTTTTTAAATCCGTTCTGTTTCAAAGTATCTTTTCATCTCCAACTAGTAACTAAATACTGTATGATAATTTAAAGACAGCTTACGATTACAATTTTTCTTTTGTTATTCAGAGACCGTTTCTGATTGTAAATCTTTTGAATGTTTGAGGTAAACTTATTTATTTTGGATAGCAAGCCAAATATTATTATATAAACGAAAATAATATCAACTTCTTGGTACATCACGGGTAAAATTATCGAGAGATTCATCTCCGTCTGAGAATTTAGAAAAATCTAATATTTATTAGATTATTTTTGCGAACTCATCTTGGCTACACCACTCATACTACTCTTGATGTAATTTTAGAATTGTAAATATTATCATGGATAATTTGATGTGAATCAAGCAATAAAGTTATCATTAAATTAAATCTTCTCAGAGCCAAATATAGATATCAAACTATATATTTTTTCTCTATTAAAAGTTTTATTATCACTGTGAAAACTATCAGAATATGCTGTACTTGAAATTACTTTAAAAGTATTCAAGAATTATTGAGTTTATTGTTAGAGAAATCCTCAAGTTAATTATTAGCTAAATTAGACTTTTACAAGACATTAGAAACCTTTATTAAGCCATTCGTTAGTTGTTGATTAGTAGAAATTCAAATTTCAAACTAAGATTGATCGTTGGAGAAGATGAAATTTACAGAATAAAGATTGTAGGATTACATCATCTTTCATAATTTCACTGCGATATTGCGTAAAAGATTTAGCGTAATAAAATTAATTAGGCGTCTAAAGATACTTCGAGACATGAAATAATAAATTAATTTTGAGGTCTAAGCGGTCAGACCTTTTACTGAAAAATACACCTCTCAAAGCTCTTGATACAATAGTTTAGCATTGTATAGAGGTCATTTTTCAGTACTTGTTCTAGGTAAAATGCTCTTTTGAGATTATCAAGTGTAGCAAAGGTTAAACGTCGTACTATCAAAATAATCGAGCATTGTAACTCCTCCTCTTTCGATTATATATTTCCAATAATATATTCGATATTAAACAACATCTAGAACCGGATGTAAATAATTTTTTTTCATTCTTTTATAAATTTCTTGTCTTTCCATTTCATTCACATTACACACTCTGATAATAAATAAAACACTTCTTCTCCCATTTATTTGAAGAGCGCAAGGAGGAACATTTATCAACATCCAATCCTTCTAATAATAAGGTCATTTGAGGGAAATTGTTTAATTACTTTTCCTCTTTTTTGAGGAGTTTCTTCTGACATGCTTTTGTTACAATTCCCATTTCGCATTCATATTCTCTCCCCGTGATCCACAATGTTACTCTAATAGTCATGACCCAATGGTAAACTACACATTGAGCCATTTCACGTTTTTATTTGCCCCTTTTTCAGTGAAAGGTTTGATCAGCAGACTTCTTTAGGCTCATTTTAATTTCAAATTAATAATGCTGTTTGGTTGTGTGATGAAACTAAGCGAATAAAGATCAGGCTATTTCATAATCAATGTCTTCTGCTCAATTGCATGGAATAATTTTTTTATTAAAAATAGTCAACTTTGATAAACCTGCCATATTTTATCCGACTTTAGGTTTTTAAAAATCAAATGCAATTTTCGATTCCTCTGCACTGTAAGCTTTTACTACGTAGAAGGAGGAGAATTAATAGTCGCCGAAGAAGAGCTTCCTTTCCATCATATACAAGATTTGAATTAAACTACCCTAAACTGGAGAATTGAAAGCTCTATTACTTATCAGATTGATTTTGTATTTCGAAAGGCGCCATTCTAAGGCTTTTCTTATAAATCTTTCGCTTGGTTTTATGAAATGAACCTTGTGTACGAGTGAAACTAGATGTTTTTCACAAGAATTCAAATTACAATGAATTAAGAAAGCACAGATTTTTTTCTCAAATCTATTGTGATTATTCAAACATTTTAATTATTTTTTTAAGCTTGAAAGGATCACATTATGAGCTTTTCAATAGGCAGTTAGACCATGGTAAAAAGGTCACTTGAGTTTCTCTGTTGGTCCGTATTATTAGTCGATTGCTATTCAACAAATTTTCTTTGATGAGCAAACTATGTAATCAATATATTTTTTTTTCCAATAGAAAATAGCTCAAAACAGCTCTCAGAGCTAATGAGTTCAACGGAATCAAGCGTGACTTTGATCTATTACTTCCAGAGTAATATCATGTGAATAGTCTCCTTTTATTACTAATCTTGATCAGCTGTCATTCAACAGCATCATTGTCATCCATAGAATTTTGGTTTTCCATCTATTTAGGCAGAGATATATATTATTAGGGAAATACTCTGATTTTTGATGAACAGATGGAGAGAGAGGTAAAAGCGTGTCTGTACACGATTTGGGATTTCAACACAAATATTGACTAATCTGAGAAAATTAATTCTTTGACAAAATATGCCCTTTTAAGTATTATTTTAGGTTCTTTTAACTACTTACTGAAAATTAATACATGCTCTAAAGATGCTTCTGAAAGCTCCCGTGTACTTTTGATTTCATTGCTATATAGAATTCTCATAATTAATACAATGAGAAATGTGATCAGATGTAATCTCAATTAGCCTTAAACTAACTAAAATATCCCTCATTCGTTTTTATCATTATCTCTAGGGGGCATTGAAAACAATAGTCGATCAGAGATTGTAATTTTTTCGATATCTATGCAATCCTCAAATTACACCCCTCACACCCTCTTCAATTCTTATTAAATTGTGTCTTTGCAGAGAGGAGATGAAAGTCTTTTTTATCGAGATAAATTGTCAAGTATCTCGGTAATTTAATTCTCATCTTTCCTCCTACTTTACACAACCCTGATAATATTCTCCAAAAATTCCATGCGTACACTCGTTTACACTGTGTGTGTAAGACCAGAATACTCCTCTCTCATTCGTGGGAAACTCATCGGCCAATGAAAATCATTCTAATTTCACTAAAATTCCAAATAATGCCTTGCATCATGATTCCAAATCCTCACTGATCTCAAGTTCGGAATTAACTGCCCATTATCTGTCGACAGCATTTTCCTCATCAAATAGTGAGTATTCTTTAAAACGGTCACTTATCTCCTCAAGTTACTCATGTACGTAGACAGAAGGATTTTTTCTCATTTCTGGCCTTGTAGAGAGTGTACAACGACTTTTGGTGTGTACAATATCTCAAAATGTCGATTATTTTGCATACTGGTTATGAGTTATGTTATGGAGCGGTAGAAAAATTTACATATATGATATGCTTTATTTATTTTCATCCACCATTAGTACTAGTACAAGATTTATCCCCTTTCTAGCACAGATCAATAATGTTTCTTACAAAGTCACTTTTTTGCATTTCCCCTCCACACAACTTGGTCTCTAAATGTATCCACTCAATTAAATCTTGTGATTTGGGCTTTGATTTTGTTCTGTTAGTTGATTGACAAAATATACATGTGTTTTACTTTATCTTAAAGTGGCAATACAACTTGAACATCTCTAGGCTAGGAACATGGGCCAAATATAATTGCTAGCGCTCCAGTGAAAGCATCATTTTTCAAGTTGAGATCTAATTCTGAAGCATCTCTTCAAAGTAACTTTAATTCTAATGAGTCATGATAGCTCATCATTCTTGTCTAGAGGTGGCCTCATTTTTCCCCTAATCAGTCTCTGTACATTTTGTGCTATCATGCCATTGAGTTTTTCTGTAAACAAAAATGTAGAAATATGTATTTCGATTGTAATCATATGCAACAGGTATTTACAGGAATGTTACCTTATCGATCTGATGTATTTCATTTATGCTGGATTTATGTAGACTAAATATTGATTTCTCTATTCACTTTGCTTTTTATTGCAACTGTATCATTTGCCCCTCTCCATATTCTGTAAGCTTGCATTAGGCAAAACCTTACTCTTTTCAATATTGCAATCCATTCTCCGAAAGAGACTCTTAATGCTCGAATTATCTGTCACTCTTTTGAAAAGTTACTGACCATCTAAAATGTAATAACCAGGGCTACCAGAAAGAATATTTAGCATATTTTTTCCTGCATTATGAGAGCTCCAAAAATGAGTTTTAAAAAATCTAGAGTCGTCTATCATTTATCGTTGAAAGAATATAAATTATTCTTTGATTATTCCATAAAAGAAGAATTTTCTTAAATAAGGCTTGATTTCGAACTAGAGATGAGATACTTTCATTCGATCCCGATGGTATCCAAGCCCATTACATTCGAAGAAGATAAATTACTTAGGGGTTTGGCTATTTTCTATCGGTGAATGGAGGCAGCCAAATATTCTGCCGAGTATTTTATCGAAGAAGGAATCCTTCTGAACTCATTTGAAGAAACTGGCGTTATTTTACGAAAGGCAAAACAAAGCGTAATAAAGGAAAATATTCTCGAAGATTTAACTGAATTAACCTAAGAAAAAAAATCAGCTACTATGGTAAATCCAATTATAAAAATTCAAAGATGTGATTCGTCTCTCAGTAAATATTTTGAAAAAATTATTAATCTTTCATCTGGTTCTGATCCTGCTAATATAAAAACTTACATTGATAAAAGGCTCCAAATAATGGGGCTTATCAAATAATTAATCAAGATAATAAAGAAATCAATCCATCGGTGTATAGCCTGTTGCTGAACGCTCAATGCACAACGTGTGATATTGAAAGAATATTTTTCACAATTATTTTTCGAAAAGGAATAGAATATTTTCCAAAAAAAGAAGAATATTTCTGGCAGCCCTGGTAATAACCCTCTAAACAAGTTCTTTCCAACTCAATGATTTTAGAGTTATTATTCATCAAGTTATAACGAAATCGAAAAATTTAAACCCAAACATTTCTCATTTTTCTCCTGTTTACTTGAAGTTAAGAAGCTTTTGGTTGAAAAATAACTATATTTATTTTTATCATTTGATAATAAAAGTGACCTAGCAGAGGAAAAACTGTCTGAATATCTGAAGAAAAAGAAGAGAATAACGTAATAAAAAAGTAACTTTTTAGTTTTATTCGCCTACCGTAAATATTCATGTCTAGGATAAAATTCCATTATTATCAAATGTATCTTGTTTCAAACTAATATTTTCCACCTTTTTTCTTGCTAGAATTACAAAAGTCCATTTTACAATACAGCCAAAATATTAATAATTGAATTCATCACTTTTATCACTACACAAAATGTAGACTTGTGGGCCATAATCACCTCTTTAGTAATTCGCCTGCTTAAGCTCGTTTCCTTACCTTTTCAAATCAATTCAGTCTTGGGTAATTTATCTTTGTTTGATTGATTAACTCCCCTTATTGGAAATTGAAACTCAATTTTTTAAATTCTCTCGGCTTATACCTTTTTTTGATTAATTTTCTACATCTCTCTCTATCAAGTACTGAATATATATATCTGACGAGGAGAGAAATGTTATTTTCCCCTCTTGAATGTTATATGAAATTGAATCGACAACAAGGATCGGCAGAGAAGTATGTGCAATTTTTAATTATAAATCTTCATCACTCATGTGCGCAGAAACCTGTTCGATACTCCTCGTTCAATATATATAAATGAATATGTTTCGTTTCTTGTCTGAAGAGAAATGTTACAGATAAGAAATTCCACTCTCCGTACAACAGATTTTGTTTCTTTTATACGACACCCGCCTAGAATGACCATAGAAGGTTTCATGGTTGCACCCATTATAACGAGATTAGCTTGTCACTCATAGTTTTACTCCCCCCCCCCAACACATTTTCCATATGAAACGTTATAAGAAACAAAAACAATGATCCTTAATTAATGAAAGCCCAAAAGACTTTAACAAGTGGTGTATGTGAAAATGGGTTGAGGCTTCCCAGTGAGCGTGTGAGACTGTCTACAAATTTCTACCCTTGTTGCATCTTAATTCATTTTTAATAAAAAATCCCCACCTGATCATATGATGTGTGAACGTAATTTTACAAACAGGTTTTTAATCACATAAATCATGTTATTCTCTCTCTCTATACCTAATTCTGCCTAAATCAACATTTCTTCAACAAAAAATCTTAAATCATTTTTAGACACACACAATCTTATTCTTTGATCTATGGTATTCTAGAGTGTTATAGTTTATGGTTACAAAACAAAATTAATTAGATTTTACCACGTTCATCTGCCCAAATGATGATATTTGTGCTTTCCTTTTTAAATTAACCTTTAAGTCTAATTTGAAATGAAAATTCCCCCTCCTTCGAATCTAAATAAGAAAATAATTATTGACCTTTTTATCTATTGTCTAATGAGTAGTCCCTCTAACTAGAATCATAAACTGCTAATTAATATCTGTTTTTTTCTCGTCCCTGCCCTCTTCCCAATATATGTTAGCACTGTAATATAATTTTGCTTTCTAAGAGATTTAGAAGCCGTTATATATCTCTCTGAGTTGTATTGTTGTTAATGGAAATGTCTGATTGAAATAAATTTACCAACAGTTTTCCTCACAGAGAGGTGGTTTTTATGATATTTTATTTCATTAGTCTAATACTTGATCTCATTTTTGATCTCTAAACTCCTTCTCTATTTCCTAAAAAAAAGCTAGTACCTGTACATGAACCTTTTGGCCGAACCTCAGTGAGAATTATGCAAATTTTTGTGCGTAATTCAAATTTTTCCATTCCCTAAACAAGACTTTTTAGGATAATTATAATAAGCTCTACTCAATAGTAAAAATAACTTGTAGTGGAAGAAGCTTTAATCATTTTTGAGATTAGTACTACTCAGGAACAAAATTTCATGTCTCGATATTATAATGAAAAGAGGCAAATGATTGCTTTCCCACGAGAGTAAAAAGTGGGTAAACAAACCTAATAATTATGGTAAACAAGATTTGATTGATCTGCTTCAAACCTCATTCCCGACCAACGTTGAAATCCACAGGCATTTTGCAGTTTTTGGCGTATTTTTTTAATTAGCTTAAAAAATCATTTAAGAAGAAGTCTAATTTTTAAATGATAAAAAAACTTCTTTCATGATTTACTTTTCAAAGAAATCCCACAATCCGTCAATCACTTATCCCAATGACATGGAAATGGCACAAGGATCATTCTATAGGTGGGTTGAGAGATGTGTATATCTATCTTCCACGATAGAGTGCATTAAATGTCAGAGTTTTTTGTCTCCCTCTCGGAAAATTGCTTTCCCTCTTCACTCTTGAACATTTTCCCTTGTCGATCAGATCCAACTATTTGGGTGGTAGGTTTTTTGAATAAAATCTTGAATCTTCTCAACTGATTGCCAAGACGAGAGGAAATCTTTCTTTTTAATACTACATAATGTGCCTTGAATATGCAAATGAAAAGATTCAAGACAGTTTTGACAAGACTTAATTCTATGTTGATTATTTTAGTGAATTTATTGGTGTTGGCCTATTGTAATTTTACATAATGAGAATTTTTTGTCCTAGATTTGTTTAAGTGATTGTCTCTTCAAAAAAATTAATATCAACTTTTCTAATGATTTTTTAAAAGTATTTGTCAAAATTAAAAAATGAATCCCTCTCACCTATTCTAGTTCTCATATCCCTCTTTCATAATAGCCAATCAATATCGTCTGGTGATGTCTGATGTTAGCTGATTATCGATGCCAGGAAGGAGACTTACGATCATCTCCGATATTATAGTTTGATTATACTTCCAAGGAGACTTTTTCCCGCCAAGGCTAATGTTTAGATGGCAATATGCTGATAAATTCCTCTCCGTTATTATCTTTCTGTGAGTTTATTTCATGGCTCTACTCATGGGTAGTTTTTGACAAATCATCAAATTCTTAAACATAATTATTTCCTAGATTTAGCCATTGCCTGCCTAGCTGAGATGTTGTCATGTGAGAAACCAAGTAAGCAACATTAATTCAACTCTCATTACATCATTTCTTGTTGGTTGGCTGAAATACTCCCTTGAAACTGCTCCTATTGCTCACAAAATATTTATTAGAAAGCGTTGGTCTCGTCAAAATGCCTGATAGCACCACTCAATGCACCGAATTTGTTGAATCCACGAGAAAAATGAATAATGGTCTTGAGGAATTTCAGTTCACCTCGCCGAATCATCCCAACAACTATCCGAGTAGCATGGATTGTATCAAAGTCATAAAAGGTTAGTTTTGAAAGTTTTCTGTTCCCTTGAGTGAGTAATGTCTTTGCTCATTTTTATGTTGCTCAATTAAGCCATTGAGAAATTAATGAATTTTTACAATGGCAAATCTATTTCATTATTTAGCCAAAAAAGTTCAATTTACAATGAGTTCTTCAGTACACAAATCAAATCCTGAAGAATATGATAATGTACTCATAAATTAAATACTTCTTCATACTTCTCAGAAATATTGATTATTCTATTAAAGAATTGACAAATTCGACACATTTATTAAGGTTATTTTTTCCTCTCTTAATCCATTCCTATCTTCGCACTGCTGTGATTTATCACACAAGTTAAATATTACCCAATAAGAATGTTAGATTCACCTCAATACTAGCTTTCAATAACTTGGTCTGATCTGTATTGGGGTGCCACATTTTGAAGCTCAATATCTTTTACATAGTTTGTTTTATTTCTAGTAAATAGTGAATATTCCTGATTTTATTTAAAAAAAACAGCACTCTTCTAGCCAGGATCAAATTTCTGTCTTTTGATCTGATAAAAACGTTGCCCGGCTTCTTTTTTTCTTCTGACTAGGAGAAACCCATTAAATGTTTCCTATTTCTTTACGTAATTTCATTATGAATGCTAGAAGTGTAACCCCCTCTTTGGAAAGTGTTGGTTTTTCACTCTATAATACGAAAATTGCACAAATCTCGTTGCGATCTGTTTAATCCCCGAGAATCGCTTTACTAAATACATTTTCCAATTGAAGACTAATGTATTCATTCTCATTCATGACAGCTCCTGATGACCAGCGAATCGAATTGACAATACGAGGAGAATTCTCTATAGAGTCGAACAACTTTTGTCGCAACGACTTTCTCGAGATTCGCGACGGCAAATATGGCTTCTCACCCCTCTTTGGAATATTCTGTTCATCTGAACACAAGAAATTTGAAAAGATAAACTCTTCATCGAATTACATGTGGCTTCGCTTCCGGTCCGACAGCAGCCTTGAAATGACCGGCTTCAAGGCCACATATCGCTTCTACAAACCACGTGAGTACTTTGGTACTTGATTATTAAAACGACTCAATATTTATCGCTTGTAAGGTTAAAAAGAGAATTCAATTCGGATAGAATCCCTCTATTGTATGTAAGAGTTTATTTGTTCTACATAGGGTCGGGTGAAGATTCATTCAAAAATTGTGCTAATATAAAGCTTGAGAGGCTTGTTTTACTTGTCTCATTAGGAAACTTGAATTCTTGTCTTATAATCACAACTGTATAGAAATATAAAACATCAATTTTGAAAGAAAAAAGACTTTGGGGTTGGCCCTTGTAGGGTAAGGGTAGGGGTTCTGTTGTTTACAAAGATTTGGCCTTGTCTTCATTATGTATGTAGAATTTCCCCCTGATCATCAAGTCGAGCATATCATCGAATCTCGATGGGTCGACCGTACATCCGCATGTCATGTGTTCAATGATCCTTGTCGACAATTCTCCTTTTGTATGTCCTATGTATGTTGATCCCCACTGAACTTATAGACGACATTCTTGGTTTCTTTCTGATCAAGTTTATCTTTGTAAATTAGATTGAATAGTCTCTAGGTTTTGAACACGATTTATAATCGAACAATTTTATACAGTTGTGATTATAAGACAAGGATTCATGAATTAACTACAATTGAATGTTTTTGAAAATAATTATCATTTTAATTTTACCATTTGAAGGACTGGTGAAGTTGGTTGATATATATCCTTCTTTTAAAATTGTTATGAATTCTTTTCAAAGTTATGCTGACGTATTAAACGTTATACATCACCTCAAATCACTCGGGATGTTTAACTGGATAGAAACATTCCTTGGCCCCTCTGCCTAGATAACTTGAAATCCCCTCTTGGGTTAGGATCACTAATGTCTCAACATGTCAGTTGTCTTGTTCATTCTGTGGTAGGGAAGAGGTATTTCGTATCCTCATGTTGAAGTTACAATGATGAACTTGTTTTTTCTTCTATTATAATGTCAGCCATCCGCTATATCAAGTCAAAAGATGTTATCTCTCTTTTTATCTTTATTAATGAAGAAATATCCAGCATTACCTCGGTACAAGTTTGCCCGAATACGTTTTTTCTCTCATCTTTTTATTTCCTCAATCCTAGTTGACTTTTACAAGTCCTATTTGGACTTTGTTTATTCAGGGAGAATGAAGATTAGTTATCATTGGAAAATAGAAAAACAATATTTTTACTGTTTTTCAAATCATGTCTGATAATTATCATGATTAGCTTTCGTGTTTTATCAATTTAAAAAAGGTACAATAAAATGTGTTATTTAATGCAAAAAATTCTTAATCGTTAATCAAGTTTACGTTCGCTCAATGATGAATTGAGGGAATTATATTTTGAAAAACAAAGTCACAACACAAGTTTGAACGGATATTGCACTAAATAAAAAAGTTACTAAATCAAGTTATTTCATTCAGTATTCTTAAATAATTTAATTTAAAACATGGCAATGAATTTGTAAATAATATTTTTAGCAGCAATTCTCATATTTGCTTTACTTTTTTCCTTTCTTTGATCCTAAAGAAAAATCCATAGTTTTGATAATCTAGAAGATGGCATAATTATTCTCATGCCATCCAAGGATAATATTCGTAGATGTAATATACAAGAAAATTTGATCATCATGAATTTTTATACATTTTCTTTTTGACAAGCGATCCCCTTGGGAATTTTCCCATTGTCATTTATCAATACATTTCTGTATGTAATGCATATTATGTATTCTTCCTTACCCAAGTCATTATCTTATAAATATTTTGTTACTATATTTCTCGATAGAGACGACAATAACACACGCACACGCACACACTCATAATAATGATGATCTCAGAGGAGGAGGGGGGAGGTTAAGAGAATGTGTCCAGAGGAATTGAATTAATAAAAATGTTTTACATTGAGTGAAGTAGCAGGATTGAATTTACATATTCCTTGTGCATCATTTCCCCTACGAGTGAATATTATTCTCTCGAAATCAATCCAACTCTCATTCCATTAATTAGTCTCACATGGCCTTTTAAATATTCTACGATCCTAATTCTGGACTGCAATCTGTAGACCTCAAATTATTACAGAGAATGCTGATTCCAGTATAAATTATTAGGGTTTTTGCAACATTTTCCTTCTTTGCAACATAAATTTGATCCTTTCTAGTTGGACCTCAAAATCTCAAAAAGATTACCGTATACAACACTCAGTCAGTGGGCAACAAGAGCTTGCTCATTGAGCAAGACTTTCTCAAGTCCTTCACCAAAGCCCGTCAACCAAAAAACTTCAACTTGCCAATAGAAACAGTCCTCGAGCTGAACTGTCCAACCAATTCTATTGTACGTTTCTCCATAGCCTCTCTGTCGCACAAGCCTTT
Organism: Gyrodactylus salaris; assembly: GCA_000715275.1. NCBI lineage: Eukaryota > Metazoa > Platyhelminthes > Monogenea > Gyrodactylidea > Gyrodactylidae > Gyrodactylus > Gyrodactylus salaris. The sequence goes on from JJOG01001427.1 coordinate 22,651, forward strand.
GTAATTCTCTATTTATTACTTCTAGGTTGCATTACATATTCATAATTTCACAGTGCCAAAAGAATTTCAATCCACTTGTAAGCCAAATGTAATGACTAGCCTTGGGGAGAGTATCAATTGTAGATCTGAAGATGAAAATATTCTCAGTCGGAAACGTAGGTCTGGTGAGTTGTCAAGTTTATCTTTCACCTTTTTAAATGAAAAAAACCCTACTATGCTATTTTTGCATATCTACCAAATTGGAGGAATCGATTTAATTTTGATCAAAAACTAATAGATGATTCCGACGTTAGTTTTGATTCTTGGCTAAGCAGAAGAAAAGTTATTTTTTATCAAATTTGTACCTGTCTCTTTCTAATCCCTATTTCGCATTCGTTGCAGAATCATTTCAAAATTAGAGTACAAATACTTTTTGGAAAAAAATCCATTCCCATAAACGCCAGACCGAATTTGATGGTATAACATTGTGGGCACTTATAAGCTCTAATTTATAAAAATCATGATCGTAGTTGACAATTTAGAAATATTCTTCTTAAAAGGTTTATAATGATGACAGAATGAGCAAATCTTGAGAATATCATTAGGAAAAGAATAAATGAAAAAAATAATTTTTTAAATGTTTAGAAATACTGAAATCTGACGACGACACTGATCCCACGCAGACCTACCTAGAGGTGTATGTGGGCAATACGATTTCCGAGACGTCAATACCATGTCAAAAGATTCATCGCCTATGCACACATGAGAATGTCACCACTTCAGTTCTTTCAACAAATCATTTAATGGTCTTGCGATTTCTCATCGCGTCACCCGCTCAAGTTGTCTACCCCAAGCCAGAGGTACTGATCGACATGTACCCAAATGTTGCCCTTAATTTGATTTGTCTACAAAAACAAAGTGAGATCATTACTCTGCGATTTGGCCGTGTTTTCATTTCATTTTTTCGATAATTTACGAATTATTTTCATTAAACATCATTGGCCATAGGACAGCTACATACCAAGTTTTTAACCCTAGGACTGTCCCTCGCGTGGCTTTTCACCCAGTTCATTTTCAAAGATTATTTTCTTGAAAAATAACAAGATTCAATAACCAAGGGTCTCTAGTATTCCTATAGCAACCTATTATCTAAAGTTATTCGAAACAACAAAGTTTATAATACCTTCCATGATGCTGATATCTCTGTTTATATAATCTGTCGCAACTATGGTTTCTTGGGTGAAATTTCAAGCCTAGTAAATTCTCAGATATTGGAAAATAAGGAGAAGAATCAAGAAGAAGTGAGGGTTGTAGTTGAAGTAAAATAATAATTGTTTAATAATTAAAATCACCCGAATAATCGTTTATGTAAGTTTGAGGTGGGACAGTTCTAGGGTTAAATGAATACAATTGCATAAAAGTAACATTTGAAATTTTACACATTATTCTTTCTATAGTCGAGGGCCAGTGCAACGCTGGATATCGAATCTGTGACGTGCATTGTATAGCTGATAACTATTTTTGTATTGAAGATTTCAATTGTAAAAAGTCAGAAGAAGACGTAAAACAATGTATAGAAGGTGAGTTGATTCATTTTCATTCAGAAATTTTTTTAACTAATTTTCAATTTGAGAAGGAAAATAAATTTTGATATTTTTATTTCAATTCATAAAGCATTATCATTTATTTTCTATTTTCAAGGAACCTTTAACGGTATTTCATAACCTCTCATTTGAATGCATTTTGTATTATACTTTTGTTTACTTACTCTGACATGATGAAAACTCTCGCTTAGAATACCCAAAAGATTCATCTTTAATTCTAGACACATTTGGCATGTAGAGTTTTGAAATCTAAACTCATAAACACTGTCCTACTTCAGAGTAGTCCTTAATAATTACATCATTGACAACTTTTTCTCTCTGAGAATCAAGAATTATTCAAGTTTGCTAAACTGTCAAATTCTTAAATGGGAAACGAAGAGAATTAGACTTGTATGTGCGCTTACAATGCTTCTTATTGTAATTTCTGTTATGATCCCTGTTGCCAAAAACTTTTAATTTTATTTGTAGAATATAGTATTTTGTAAAACTGTAGCTATTAATTACATGTATGCAACGAGGAAAACTTTTGGGAGCCCTAGTAATCATTTTACAAAAATTTCCTTTATTTCTGCAAAGAAGTTGAATTTTTAATATTATTTTCCCATTAATTTTTCATTATTCATTCCTTTTCATAGATGAATTCTTGATAGAAATTAAAATATTAACTTTATCTAAGCGTTGAGTTGCTAAATTTTGTCTTTATTTAGAGGGTCGGCCGAACGATCATGTGTTTGTTGAACCCAGAACTGCGACTGTTGAGGAGGAGCTCTCTCAATCGACCATTCATATGACAGTCCTAGGAATTATTGCTTTCATCTTGCTAACTGTCACGGTCTCCTGCTTTGGTTAGTCAAATGTATACGCAATATCTCGCAAAAGACTCGAGATACTACTCTTGAGTATATTTAATAAAATTTGTAATCTTAATATCATAGTCTTTTTGAATGCCAAACTATTGTGAGTAATGTTGATCTTTTTAGTTATTGCATTTCGAACAAAGGCTAAGCAGAATCACGCCCAAGAGAAGATTGTGATTCCCATCCAGTTGAAGGAATCTGACAAGTTTGATGAATTGGATCGTAGCAAGTTGATCAACCCAACCAGTTCAATGTCACAAAACAACTCTTTTTCCAGCACCAGTTATAAATGTAAACTTGGAGCTACTGAAAACGGTAAGTGATTGAAAGAGATCAAAGCCAATTAATATTTAGTATGAAAAAAGGACTCATCTTATTGGCCATATTCATTTTATCTCATGTGGTTCCAATTATTAAAGATTTTACTAAATTAGAACAACAACTCGCCTCCAAGATCCTGTATCCTTCACCCACGAATGAACTCTCTAGGAAGGAGAGAAAGTTGCGAAAATTGAAATATCTCAAGAATTTCTCCCAAGACATGTGCAATGAAGTGCAGGAGGAGTACAACCACGCTCAACCCTCCCAGCTCTTGTTCAATCAACATTCGTGTGGTAATCGGAAATTTCAAGCCAGTGTCCCAAACCTAGTGCTCAACAATGCTATTGACTCATCGTCAAGTTTTCCGGAAGATTCTGATTATGTTTTTCAGGAAAAACGTAAGATTTTCAACTTTTGCTTCAAAAGCCTCAAAAAGTAGTAGCAAAAACGAAGACCCAAACGATACACTCTTAGTATTATTCTAGTCCCATTCCGATTAGGTTTCTGTCTTAAACGGCCTTTCTTCATCTCTTTTAATAATAGAGTTGGCTTCAGAACGGTTTCTAACTATCGATTAGAATTGATATCCAATGAAATCCAAGTGTATCAGCAAATTTCAATATTTTTATTTGATTTAGGTGTTTTCCAAGAATCTTCTCTAAAATCCTACCAACCAAGCATCAAAATAATCCCAGTCAACTCCTTGACGAATGGCTCCCTAGCGGAAGAAATAATTTCTGATGACTTGTCCTCGTATAATTCCTCCTCGACCCTACCCAACGATGATCCGTTAAAGAGTGCATTTATTGAATCAGATATTTCTAATCACCTCATCGAGGGTATTCCTTTCTCTTCCAGCACTCAGACAGAAAGTTCAGATGGTGAGTTTCCACTTTTTCCCTACTTGAGAGTAGCTTTCTCCAGCATTTAATGGCAAGAACTTTAATTTAAATCCTGTTTAAATGTTTCGTAGCACAAGAGAATTTCTCCAAATTCCGCATCAAAACCCCACCTATGAGTTCCTTAGAGATCAAAGATGGTCGCCGCGTTCTCAAACTATTCCACCAGGATCATGTTTATAGCTGTAGCGATGAAATTCCTAGTAATTGTAACACACCAAAAAAGAATAATAAAAGCAAATCAACCAAAGACACCGGGGATAGTCCATCTATAAAGATTTCACGTTATCTTGATCCAGAAATGACTCTATCTTTGAAAAATCACTCTCCCATTCAACAACGGCCCAGACAATCAGATAGATACACTGCTCATATTAAAGAATATATAGCCTGAGTTTAATTGTTACGATTATTAATGTTAGCAATAATTTAATACAACTAAAATAACTAACAATTTTAAATTGTTATTGTTTAATAGAATTATTATTAATATTCAATCACTATTCGAGGACATGATGTGCCTTTTTTATTTTGACTTTAATAAAATGTTAATCTTGTAATTTATAAGCACTTTTTCCTACTCTACAATTTGCTCCTTAATGAAATTACGCGAGATTAGCTTGAATTTAAATGTGCACATTCCTAATTATTTAAAGTAACTACTCATTGAGATTAGGTGTGCTTGTTTAGATCAAGCATAAAATTGAAAATTAGTAAATCAAATATACGATGAACACGAGTAAAGTAGTAGTTGGCGCTGGAAAACTTCAACATCACATTGCAGTGAGTGGCTAGTTCCGATTAATATCATTTACAGAGTTCACAAAATCGCATTCTGATCAAAAGTGGTACTCTCTTCTTCGAAGACAAGACAATTAAAGCCGATATTTATGCTGAAGATGGAATCATTAGGTAAATCAATTTTATTAATTCATTTTCAGAGAGATAGGAACTGGCATATCAGTCCCAGGTGGCATAAGAGTAGTCGATGCCAAGGGCAAGCTTGTCTTCCCCGGTGCCATTGACGGGGACACAAACTTTCAATTCAACCACGCTGGTGTCTCCGTCCACGACGATGTCTATATTGGGTCCAAGAAGTGTCTCGCCGGTGGCTCCACAACCTTTCTCGACTACATCATCCCTAACGAAGGGGAGAATTTGATTTCTGCCTTCGAACGTACCATGGAAGCTATGAACCAAAAGGCTTGCTGTGATTTCTCCCTCAAGTGCGTGGTGCGCGAGCTAACTGATCGAACCCTAAACGATATCACAACCCTGATTCAAAAAGGCATCTCCATTTTTCACATCTCGACTGGGTACTCTCGTAATCTCACAGATGATGACTTGAACACTTTGATGAGTCATTTGAGTGCCAAGAATTGTCTTCTCTCAGCGTCCGCCTTTGATAGCCTGGCCTACTACAATGGCCTAGATGGAACAACCAAGGTGGACAACTATCTCGAAAAGTATGACTCTGCAAAGGACAAGGCTTATGTATTGAAATTGGTTCAAATTGCAAAGATTACCTCCTGCCGTGTGGTGTTTGTTGACGTCATATCGGAGGATATTGCAAATGTCATTGACCCATCGAGTTACATAATGATCACAAGTAGTCATGTCACAATGGACAATCCTTGTGAGAAGGGTGATCTGAAGAGTAAATTGTCTAAATTCATTCTGCCGCCATTGTTGAATGCGGAAAAGAGGAAGAAGCTGGTTGGTTACTTGGGAAAGAACCTCACTAATCTCACCGTTGTATCCTCACATCGTGGTTATAAAGACGACCAAAAGACATCAACTAGTAAGGACGTCAAAAGCCTCGTGCCAGGCTGTGGTGGAGCTGTTGAGCGTCTTTCTGTCCTCTGGGATGTTACACAATCCAAAACCAATCCGATCTGTGATCCCAATCAATTTGTTAGATATGTGTCCACTAATCCAGCAATGATGTTCAACATGTTCCCTAAGAAAGGGACTTTTCGTGTGGGCTCCGATGCTGACATTGTCATCTGGGATTCTGAGTTGAAGAGAAATCTTGGTGTTGAAGATCAAATTCAACTGACTAGTAAGTTTCCTGTACTTGGGGATGAATGCACCTTATTTAGTAGAGGTAGATGGGCTTTTATCGATTTATCTGTTTGCCCTTTTAAAGATTTTTATCTAAAATATTACTTCCTTGGTGATGAAATCAGTTGTCCTTGATTTCATACAATTCCTTCATTGTACTTTGAATCTTTTTTAATTGAAAACTGTTTTATGCAAATTAAAATTTTAATTAACTCTCTTTAGGCTCTGCATTCCAAGGGGTTCTAGCGACTGGTGCACCTCACATCATCATTTGCAACGGAAAGGTGGTCTTTGACGAGGATGCACGTCTTAGGTTTTCACAGGGCAGTGGTCGCTTCATACCCATTCACTTTGACGCTAAGAATGGTGAATCTGTCACTCCTGCAGTCGTTGATAAGCCCATCGCTGAGGTCAAGAATGAAGAGAAGCCGGTGGACTCAAAAGTTGATGAGACTACAAATCAGGTAGCTTCTGCTAAGGGTGAGTCATGATTAATTCATTACTCTCTGAGGTTAAACCTGTACGTAGCTAGAGTGTTTATTATCGATTTATCCTTAAAGTATTTTCTTCCAATATTTGGAATGAAGAAATGTATCAATTTTTTCTTCATCAGCGACTAGTCCTTTCTTTAGTGTGCATTTTTAATATTGATTCTCTCTGAATAGGAATATTTTATCACCTGCATCTACTTTTATTTTGCCAAATCTTTGTGCCCAAATGCAATAGTCTTGCAGCAGATCTTGTGTGTGTGTCTTTCATTGAGGTCAAGTGAATGATTCACATTTTTCATTTATCCTCTCTTTAACCCAACTAGCACCAGTAGCTAACACCAACACCTATCATTCGTCGATCAAGATCCACAACCCACCCGGAGGAAAGTCTAGTGGAATCTGGTGAATCAAGTATTATTAAGTTTTCTCATTTGACATTTTCCCATACACACAATCACCGACTTAACTATCAAAAGAAAGAATAAATTTTAATGTTTTATTTAAACCTTTTCTCCTTCACGTTCCTTCTTTTTTTTCTTTTCCTTCTTTTTCTTCCTACGTCGTTCCTCATCGGACATGTTGCCATAGTCCATTCCTGGGACCTGATTAACCGTGTTGAAGCTATTCGATCTACCACCACTGTCAGGCTGCTTGGCTACATTATTCTGAAAGTAATCTCCACTACTTGATGTGAAATTATGTTGCAAAGGTGGTGGATTGGCATTAATACCCGGTATGTTTGGGAGTGGTCTCTTCATGTTAGATAATCCTGGTTGATTAATAGACGATAGAGAAGGAGGATTGTTGGCGGGCACTAGGCCCGGTGGTGTATCATGAGCGTTAGGCACAGGTGCAATCTCAGAATTCATTACAGAAGACGGGTTATTGTTAGCACTAGAAGGACTTGCAGTGATTTTAATTGAGGTATTCTTATGCGTATCCTTTCTTCTTTTCTTTCTCGCAGCCCCATTTTGTTCTCCACCCATTCTGTTCCAATTCTGATGACTCGGAGAGTTATCAGTTGAAGAACTAGTTTGGTTATTAACATTAATGAACAGATTAAGATACTCCTGCGGCAGAGGGCCAGGATGTAAGCGGAATGCATGATCCAATTGTGATTGAGCAAAAGGAATTAAATCTTTCCCACTAACAGGAGGTCTCTGTAGTAAATCTATAAGGCCTGACCCGTCTTCACTAGAAGGTACATTTACTCGACCACAAACGTTGGGAAGGAAGGCTGATAGATCTTCCTTAAGACGTTTGGTAAAGAATTTCTGGTATGCTGACTCGAGGTTGTGTAGGATTAAAAGATTCCTAGAACCTGATTCTTTTGCCTCGACACCTGGAGACTTGTGCGACATGAGGTAAAAAGGAGGAGCTCCCGGTTCAACAGACCAGTTTTCTCCACTTCCATCTTTACATTTTTTTATTGAGAAACTCAGTGATGTGCTCTTTAAATTAGTTTCAGGGGTGTCTCCTGAATTAAAACTATTAATCATTTAAAATGTAAAACCAATTTAAACAAACATTATTCACAACCTTGAAAGAGACGGTTTTAAATTCTGTCAATGGCGAACATTTTGAAATAAAGCATGTTAAAATGCTGTTGTTGCGATGCACAATGTAGCATGTTTAAGAGTCGACACTCTCGTTTGATAAAGCTCTAAAATGAAACAAGTTGTTCCTGAGAAAAAAGAATCCCTCTGTAAGTCTCTATATATTTAGATTCTTGGTCTACACCAAGATAATTCTTTGATTTTCTCTTTTTTACATTTTACTCCTAATTGTTGTCATTAAATATTGACTCTTTATTTCAGGTCCAAAGTCGACTATTCTATTGCTAATCTATTTTTCAGTCTTTGATATAAAAGTATTCGATAATATTAAGCTTTTAAATTAGTTGTTGTTGTCTGTCTTGTAAGATCATCCAATCCATAAAAAAGAAACTAAATAAATGCCCCCAATGAATTGAGGTTAGGGATAATTATTTTTTTATGATACATTTAACCTGATTTTGTTAAAAGGTTTTAATAAACATTAATTAATTATATATTGCTGATACATGTTTTAAATATTGCCGCAAACTGCAACAACGTGTCCACCAATTAATAATAATTCTATTTTTACTTTTAGATGGGATCAGATGAATGCTGACTTACTGTTCAAATACCTAGGAGAAAATACGTCGAATCTTGGACTCGAAGCAGGAATGCGTGAATGACAGACGTCACCTCCTCTCTTCGCCAGACTTGTGTTAAGTAGCTTATCCATTATGATTTAAGCTCTAGCTTCTTTTAAGGCATTCGTGTTAGAACATTAGTCGTAATGAATATTCTCGAAACAGAATGAGTCCAATGTATAATTCTAATATTGAGGTCATCGATCATTATGGTGATAATTTGTGTAGTTGTGGAGTGAATTAAAAATGATTGAATTAGGAGTGGAGAAGTGCTTTTCTGATACTTTTATCGCCCAAAAACTTGATTGCTTAGAAAAGATAAGTTTTTCTGAAAATATCATGGCGAAGATTATTCATTTTTGATTACTAAGAATGAATAAAACAGTGTTCATGTTGGACCCTGTTCAGGACCTAGTATGAAAAGAGCGAGAAATAATTGAAAAAAGATGGACAAAAGTTAACAATTTTACTGATATTATCTTGGCGAAGATTCTTTGTTTTTTGATCGCTGTGAATGTAAACAATCGGCTTCAAGTGGGACCCTGTTCAGGACCTAGTATGAAAAGAGCGAGAAATACTAGAAAAAAAGGATCAGTGTTCCTAAAATTGTATTTGTAAAGTTCCTTAGTTATGATGGCCCAGAATAATTACGACTCTATTCATGTTCGACCCTGTTCAGAACCTAGTATTAGATGTACATGAAATTAACGGTCGAAAGTTAACACTTTTTCTGATATTAACATTGTTAAGATTCTTCAATTTGGATTGCTAAGAATGAATAAAACAGCGTTCATGTTGGACCCTGTTCAGATCCTAGTTTAAAAGAGCCAAAAAATAACTGTTTGATTGCTAAGAATGAATAAAACAGCGTTTAGGTTGGACCCTGTTCAGAACCTAGTATTAGATGGACAAAGGATTGATGATCGAAAGTTAACAATTTTTCTGATATTTTCTTGTTGAAGATTCTTTTGATTTTTGATAGCTTTGAACGTGTACAATTGGTTTCATGTCGAACCTGTTCAGTTACTAGTTTAAGAAGAGCCGGAAAATGTCAGCTTGATTACTAAGATTGAATAAAACAGCGTTCATGTTGGACACTACATGTATATGGTCACAAAGTACTATTCAAAAGTTAATAATTTTCCCTGATTCAATTTTAGTAAAGTCTTTACATTTCTGATGGCTTAAAATAAATTATACTGTGTTCATGTTGCACCCTGTTCAGGATTTAGTATTATAAGGTCCGAAAAATAATGATCAAAAGCTAAAAGTTTTTCTAATATTTTTTCATTGAAAACCTATGTATTTTATATTTCTTAGAACAAGTACTTCAGTGTTCATTATGTACCCTGTTCAGAGCCTAGTTTTAAATGGACCATTAGGTACTAGTCAAAAGTTAACAGTTTTTGTGATATAATTTTTGTAAAGTCTTTGCATTTCTGCTGGTTTAGAATAATTACTACGATGTTTTTGTTAGACCCTGTTTTCGGTTGGAGCCCAGTAAAGATTGACGTGAAATAATCAGCATGAATCAGAAAAACATTGTACTTAACTAAAAAGTCACTTAATTACGATATAAACTATCACCTTAATGACCTCTATGTTAAAATCACATTTTGGACTCACTTGATTCTTTTAGAGACTACGGCTTACGACTATTGCCTAATCTAAATGCCTTATAAGAAGCAAGAGATCAAGTCATTATGATAAGACCACCCAACACCAGAACTAGTGTCGGGGATTATTAAAGGAATGAGACCAGCAGGTACTTGAATTACTGTGCTAATAACACACTTAAACCATCCCTGCCAGCCCCATTCTATGCACGAGACCAAGCTTCGGAAATAGTTCATTTCTATGAGGAATCTCATTAAACTTTAGATCCGAAGCCCAGTTTAAAGTTACCATTGTACTTTCCAGGCCCTGGACTGATCATTGTTTTCGGTCAATTT
>JJOG01001429.1:0-20430 GCA_000715275.1 Gyrodactylus salaris
TCAAATTTCTCTTGTCTACTGGGAAATTTTTGAAAATTGAGTCTCAGGTGTAATCTACTTTCTCTATTTGTAAGATTAAGAAAAAATTATCACTTAGATGATGTTTTCTACAATTTTTTTCAAAATAATTAGTAAGGGGTAACAAAGTACAGTCCCTAAGTAAAGAGATAGAAGGAATAGCGGAAAAAAACAATGTGCATAGTGTAAAAAGAATATCGCAAAATTACTCATCCTTAAAGGGGGTCTCGCGCTAGAATAATTAGCGCAACAGATTATTTTTAATCACATCCCAAATCCTAGCCCGATCGATAATGGATTTCATTCTCTTCTCATTCGTACCTATATGTAATACATATTATGTATGCAATTCAAACCCTCTAATATATGCATACTATGGTCTTACACTTTCCAAAATACTATATATATGAGATTCTTTTAACTGGCTAGGATCTTACTTAGTGATTTTATCTTTAAATACGAAAAGAATCAAGCTATCAATAATCGAGAAGAACAATCTTCTTATGGTGTATTCAAAGCTTCCTAATAAAAAGGATTTCACAAAACTTCGGGAACAATTCTGTCGTTCGGATAGAACGATCTATGATATATTATATCTTGGCAAAACTAATGGCTATGATCGATGATTCGGATATAAACTAATGTAGGACAACACAAATTTCACTTATCATTTCAATAACTTTTTATTCAATGTTGAAGTGTGAAACACCAAACCTTAATTTTGAAGATATTTTGCTTCAACCTTTCAAAAAGCAATTTAATACCACAAATGTGACGAAAGAAAATTGTAAGACATTTGAAGAGTGTTCTGTCCTAGAACTCTTCAAATTTGGTTTGGTAAATTTAGAAATGGAGATTTTAGCCTGCAGAATGCACTCAAATAAACTGCGCTCTAAGCAACATGTTAGAGGAAGACCCGCAGAGAATCCTCTTAGCGGCTTGAATTACCGTTTGATGGAAAGCAACAATTCTCCTCAAAGACCATTTCTCTACAATGAGAGACTCGATAGTCGCATCTCTCTCCATGAATAATCTTACCAAATCATAATCCAGTCGTGAGGGTAAAACCTGTGGGATTTAGAAAATGAAAAATGCATATTTTTACATAAATATACTGAGCCTTAGAGAACCATTTTAAACAGCACAGACAGGCTTTCATCACATTGAAAAAATCTAATTATTTTTTTCCATATATTAAAGAAATCTTTACATATTTTCAAGTGAAAGTATTTAAATAAGTCCTATAAATATGATATCTCATATGTCTTGGGTTTGATTCCCTACTTGAAACAAATTTACTTTATAAATAGTTTCGAACCTTCCTCCCCCATTATAACCCCTCATGTGAACCCAAAAAGAGTTAGACTCGGCTATGAAACTCAATTCTAAGAAAGAAATTCTTGGTTGCTCAAAGCTACAATGGATCAATATAATCAAACAAATGAAAACTTTCACGAATTTAATTCTAGATGTATATATAATAGACTACATAAATAGGATCTACTCTAACTCTCTTCGGGTTCACATAAGGGATTTCTATGGGGAGGGTAAAGTCATCTCGAGGAGGGAGGTCAGTATAGTCGAACCCGCGCCATATCAAAACCATATGTCATACATTGAGACTTGGTGAACAATTCTATAAACCATTCCTCTTGAGTTGAGAGTATCAAAATATTGAGTTTGCTTGAATAATTTTTTGAAATAATTCTCATTAATAAACAATTTTATATATGTTGTTAACTTAAGCAACGTCGTTGGGTGTATTTTATCAAGCAGGAAGAATTCAATCAAACAGAGAAAATCAGAATAAAAGAGAGAAATATAAATCAATAATTTGCCTACCTCATTCAAATGCTGAAAATTGAGCGCTGTGTATTGTTCTTTTTTCAAATCTCTTTATTCATTTTAGATTGAATTTAATGATACTAAAGTACAAAGGACTTGTTCTTTGTTAATGAAACAAAAATCTCCTAATTCCCAAAATATGGTAACAACATAAAGATTTATTAGTCACATAATATAATTTTTTTAAATCAGCAAGAACGTTTCACTCTTTATGACATTTAAATATTTTTTTTGTTTAGTGAAGAAGAATAATACTTTTTTCGTAGTATGTAAAATATTGAAAATTGTTCAGCATTTTTGCATTTCACAAGGAATCTCTTCACGGTCCGGGCAATGCGGGGAGTGCTTTCTAATGGCGAGCCGATAACGGATCCCTTGGCCACAGGTCTTGTTGCAGAGGGACCACTTCTGCCAAATCGTGAGGAGGCAGACGTCTTTATTCGAGTCAATTTCAGGTATTTTGCACATGCCAATATCACAAAACTCTGTCTCGTACAACTTTGGCGTGTCTAAGCAAATCTTGCCAGCGACGAGGTTCCTCTTGCGTGACTTTATGCATTTGTATCTACTGTCAAAGTGACACGAGGTCCAGGCGGACCATGGAGAGAGCTGGCAGGAACTATAAGAATCCATGAAGTTTCCATCTGATTGCATTAGTTCCTCTTTGCGGTTTTCATCACAAAATCTATGGAAATAGACTTATTGAATAGTTTTCTAAATAAAATAACGATGAAGGTACTAATAGGGAATAGTAAGGAATTCAACTTTATTTCGTTGCGTATCCAAGGAAGAATATGTCACGCCATATCTTTTTGCAAATTTTCAAAGTAGGATTGATCGCTGTGGAAGAGTCACTATAAAGCGAAGCCCATAAAGAGCTGATTGATCAAGATTGTGTAAAGGGAATTTTCTATTATTTATTCTGAGGAAATTTAATGAAACATTACCTTTCACATTGATAGAGAAATTCAAAGTTGTTCTGATTCCCACCACAGCCGAGATACGAGAACTGCTGACATTGATTAGTCTGAGTGTTGAAGAACCATCTCGTAATATAACTCTGACCTTGTTTCGTGAGGCACTCTAATCCACGATCTAATTGCATGAGGCAAACCTTTTTTGGCTGACAGAAGCGTTCGCATGAACTCAAATCTTCAAAGAGGTTGGCGGAATTGGCAATTTCAAGGCTCCTCTGTAATCCGGCCACGTGACAATTCAGGCTGTAATGAAACTCCTCGCATACGCCCTTCTCCCGGTTATGCCAAAAGTACTTCCTTGGTGTCTCAGGGCAGGTCTTATTGAACATTGGCGGGAAGATTTGATTGCAAATGGTTGATTTTAGAGACTCTAATGGGCATTCTTTCGACGTGGCCTGCGTCTTGAGATAAACCGTCTGGGGCCAACAGAGCTCAAATTCATAGGAACTTGAGAACTCACGGCACTTTTCTTTCTCCGACTCATTTTTGAATTTTCGCCATCTCGACTTTATTTGGGGCTTAGTACATGTTAACGGGCCCTTGCATTTTGACCAGGTACCCCAAGGTATTGAGGTGCATTCATTTTCAATTGTAACACTCGATGTCTCCTTTATTAGATAATCTGGACCGTTCTGTTGACATGTATGCGTCTCCTTTTCAATGTTGCATTCTATAAATTCCTATATGGGAATTATAGAATTATTATAAAATATATGAATTGCTTTTTTTATGAATTTATATCAATGATAGCAAAAAATCGTGGAGTATTGTTCCTCAAGTCCCTATATATGACTTTTCATCCTCCCTCTGCACTATAACCCCTCATAGGGACTCGGCTATGAAACTCTAATTCTTAGAAAGAAACTCAGAAGCAATTCAGAGAGAGCACAATCGTCTGAATAATCAAAATGCAACGGCTTCTAACTCTCTGAGAGCCTACCTTGTGTCAAAATCAATTATAACATTTATGAGGAGAAAAATATCAAGTTTAAGATGTGAGACCCCATTTTGATGCCATTCTGTAGTCTTATTGATGACTTACAATCTTTTTTTCATCACCCCAGCAGTTATCGCCAGTTTGAGTCCGAAAGCGAACCGCACTTGCACGCTGCCAATATTCTTTTTGATACTGAAATGCACAGGTGCGAGGATCAATCTTTCCACATGCTGACCAATCGGACCAATTGCAATCATTCTTCTCATCCTTCGGCTTGAAGTAGTGTCCCTTGGCTTTGCTGACGCCCCAGTTGACCGACGCGGGTTCATCGTACATCATGTCGTTTTTGCATGTACCATCCTAAAGTTAAAAAGAAAGTTACTCGCCTTTTAATGTATTTTGGTTAGTAGACAGGAAAACTCAAGAATTTTTTAGCAGACTTATCACTCACTCGAACTGTACGAATAAGCTTCAAATCCACATGACCCAGGGGCACTAGGGTCTGTCCCAGTAATTCACGTGTCTCATATTGCAAACGGATCGCGAAATCATCAGAGTTCTGTACGCTCTTCTTTGAATCCCATGTACTAAAGGGATACTTCATCTCTGGTAAGATCTGGCATACAGCCTCCTGGTTCAATGTCCTCACCGGTCCCCCAGCAGGTATATAGGTCGTACCTTCCATAATGCCAACATCGTACGGCTGGAGATAGATTCGCTTTTTCTTGGGCCAAGTGCAATCACTCTCACAGAGATCTACATTCGGCAGCCCCGTACACCAGTCTGGCGACGGGTTGAGTCGTGATAGAAATGAAATGTAGTTGTGCGTCTGATTAACGGCTAATAAGGCGGACCTTTTCCTAAATTATGAGCTTACATTAATACAGTCTGAAATAAAAAATGCGAGAATATTTTAAATAAATATCTCTCTCAAAATTTAGATGATCATATTTTTGTACCCTTCATTTTTTCGGTAATTATAGAGTGAGAATTATTTTAGCTTTTATAAATGAAATTTTATTTCACACTTCCGGAGAGACTAGCATTTCTAAAAGGTTTAAATAAAGGCTTATTGACTCACGAGTCCGCATTTGGAGAAGAGCTGATACGGCCAGCACTTATAATTGTCAATACATGGGGGCTACTGTTTAAAAGATGGCGTTCTATTTCTGTATAATTCTCATTCACACACATGTCAGCAATTCCCCGATTCGCCTTATCCCCAGGAACGAACATTCTCAGTTTACCGTTGTGTGAAGCGCCAAGAATTCTCGACAAATATGGAGGATCCCCGTTAGTCCTACCCTCGCTCGGCCAATCTTTGAAATGTTGTCCACGCTTCCAATCTGATTGAATGTCCATTTGATAAATAGCCATATTACAACAGCAACTGCTCTCCTTGAGACTCGTGGACCCTATGGAACTGCCGCACCTACGACGGCCCTGGTCTGAGAACATCTTTTGCTCTGAAGACCTCTTCAAGTGAATCTTTTCCTTAATTGAACTAACCAGCATTTCTCGCTTCTCGTCTGGGCAAACTGTCACTTGCAGAGAGTCGCTGTCCATTAGAAAGACCCGGCTTTGTATCGCTGGGACAATGGTCGCTCTAATGTCGATGCAGTCGGTGTACTTTTGCGCGTTAGAGCCACTCTTGACTGGGTACCTCTCTACTTTCGGTGCGGTCCATTCGAATTCTAGAACAGATGAGTAGCTGAGAAAGTTATTGCCTCATCATCAAAATAATTTGCACGAAAAAACTAACCTCCCCTTAAAGTAGATATTCCCAAAGCCAGGATCTGAGCAGTTCGTCTGATCGAATCGGCCGACACCTTCACTCGGCTCTGCAATCTCTAGAGTCTCCGAGGGGACAGCTGTTACGTAGACACTTTGCAATTTCTCATATTGCAGAGGTGAACGTAATTTGGGAAGGATGACTATTGTATATTTGAGATAGGGAACAAAAGTTTCACTAAAATTGAAATCATGCTCAATACGTCCGAAGAGACGCTGCTTTTCATATTCTTTCTTCTTATCCAGATTATAGGGATATACCTTAATTTCATAGCCACCATCACCGGGAATACGATGAAAGTCATTATTTGTTGGCATTCTAATGCATCTTCCTTCATGGGTTCGCAGAGGTTCTAGGTTAAGATCATCTCCGGATACTAGGAGACTACTCAAGACTATCGTGAGAATCAGCGTCTTCATAGTTTATATCTTTATGAATAGAGAACTGATATTTTTCTCTTACGACTTTTGCATTTGAGGATTTCATTGGCTTATTTTGAGAATCCTATCAAATTTATTATTACACATAAATACTATTTATCAATTAATTTAAATAAATATATATAGTAGAGTCTTTTGACGATGGACTATTCTTGATGGAAGACTGACTTCTTCTTCGTTAGGCATCCCTTTATTTCAGCGACAATGATGATTATAAAAAGTATTCCCAATTCAAAGCATATTCCAACGATGGGCCAAATCTTTCGATATTCATCTGAAAAATAAGGATATTACTATTTAAGAGTAGTATGAAAGAATTATAAAAATATGTATGTGTGTGTACACGCTCTTTGTTTGTGTGCGATGGAAGACATAATGGAGTTGTACTCAAATTCCCATACAATTTTTGTGTCTAACCAACTATCGTGTGAGGAGAAAAATTGGATTTTTGAACTTTTGAGAGCTTACTTTTGACCCTAAGAAATATGGGCTTTGTGTCGGAAAAGTTTTTGTTAGCCATCTCCAGGTGACACGAATACACTGCCCTATCCTCTAGAGTTAGATTTCTAATCGTGAATGATATAAAGTGGTCAGTTCCATTTCGGAAGAAGGTATATCTTTCATTAGTTAAGCAGCTGCCATTTGTTTCAATCTTGATGGGCCTCATATCAATAAACCAGTTGAGATTGTAGTCGAACTTTATTTCACCAATGTCTATAATGTCACATTCAAATAGGACCGAATCGTTTGTGAATTGTGTAACTGATCTGGTAGATGTTTTGCGAATTACCGGGGGAACTATAGAAAGGTTACTAGTTATTACTCACTAGACAAAAGGATGCTATTGTTCATTGCAAATTCAGGATAAATTCCAACATTACAGACATAGTCACCATAGAGATATGCTTCAGTAGCTTTACAAGGATAAGTATTAGGAATATTTCATTACTTGGAGAGGCCAGAACGAGGCTTGATTTCATTAATGCATGCTCTTCGTTGTAGCCGATAGATCTATTTTGCAAGAATCTACGTTCATCGATTATACCATTCTTTTTTAACCATTTAAAAGTCACTTTATCGACGAGATTCTTGTGCACTTTGATTGAACAGGAAATAATGGCTTTATCTTCAGAAGGATCAACGATGAGTTCAGTGAAATTTAATCCATTTATAATCTGGAACCTCTCTTTTGGCTCTATAGCTTGTTCTAGAGTTGTTTTAACTGAAATGTTGCAAAATTAAAACTTACATTTATAAACGTATAGATCAATGTTTACTACATAGCTGTTGAAGTGACATGAATAGGTTCCAGTATGTTCAATTTCAGTAGATGGGAACTTTATTTGTAATTTATCATTATACGTAGAGACAGAAAGTTTACGATTTGCTGCCTCAGTTTCTGATAAAAGTACTCGAATTTCACTATCTATAGGAACAAAGGAAATTGTTGCATTTTCCTTTGGTGATGCATCAAACAAACAAGATAAATACATTGGAGTCTTCTCTTCAACAATTGAATAACGCTCTCCATTAACAATGTTTCCCAAGTTATTAGTTACTTGAAATTCAGGAGGAGCTAAATCATCAAGAATACAATATTACATGACAAACAAGAAAATATGAGGGAATTAAGTATTATTAGGAATGATTTCGAAGCAATTATTGAAAACTTCATATTCAAATTAGTACAGCTTTATATTATAAGCAAAATGCTTTAAAGTAAAACTATATTAAAATTGTTTTGTTAAACAGAGGACACATTTATCAATTCAAATGATCACATTTGTTCTATAATGGTCTAATGTTGTTTCTATATCTAATTGCATTTTATAAAATAATAACTATCATCGTTGCAAAATTTAATTATACTATAAAGTTTAAAGATGTTAATCTAACTGGAGTAAAGTGTAGTGAAAGTCAACATTTGATCATGGTTTGTTGTTTCGATGAATTCAAGAATTCCAAGTGCACTGAGAGAGCACAAGATACAAAAAACTATGAAATTTATTCTCTTCCTGATTTGATCTTTCTAACAAATAGCACCGAGGTAAAGCCAATTTACCTAAAATTAGCCCATCAAAATGATCTCAAGGTACTATTGTGGTTCAGCGAATAGAGGAACATTCGATTCAGAAATTATCTCCCACATCGATCTCAAGACCTATAACATAGAAAAGAAGAGAATTGTCAACATGACAGATGTTGACGGTGATATGGAGATATTTTTTCAGGCTAAAAAGGTCTGTCAGGAGAATTACTATTCCAAAAGATGCAACACCTATTGTGCGCCTAGCTTAAATCGTGGTTGTGTGAAACAAACTGGAGCTGCGATATGTTCACCTGATTACTTTGGCATCGGATGCAACAAAAAACGGACATTGAACGTAAATTCTTGCGGTCCCTTTGGCTTTTACAAAATCGAATCGGGGGAAGAAAAGTGTGAATGCTTTCACGGAATCAAAGGAGCATTATGTGATCACCACAGCCTCACGGCTTGTCGGGAGGATTTGCAAATACAATGCTCGAATGGTAGCATATGCTATCTGATT
This sequence comes from Gyrodactylus salaris, assembly GCA_000715275.1. Classification (NCBI taxonomy): domain Eukaryota; kingdom Metazoa; phylum Platyhelminthes; class Monogenea; order Gyrodactylidea; family Gyrodactylidae; genus Gyrodactylus; species Gyrodactylus salaris. The sequence goes on from JJOG01001429.1 coordinate 8,559, forward strand.
GGATCCACGCCAAAGTGCTATTGTCCGCCGAATTTTCATGGAGAAAAGTTGGTTCCATTATTCAGTTTAACCGAGCTCCGAGTCTTGTTAGAAATTTATGAGTAGAGCGCTTAATTTTTGCATTTAACATGTCTGAATACCTAAGAGATTCCAAACTTTCCATCTTGGTGCCTCATAATTGGTTTCTTCAGAGCCGTAATTTTTATCTGATTGAGTTGTAAATGAGGAAGTTTAACCAAATAATTATATATATATATTTTACATGTTTAATATACAATGTAAGCTTTGGAGTGTTGTGTTATAGAATCCTGGAATTTTTAGAAAGTAGCCTTTACAATGTGTACATAGAAAATATTTATTTGGAACAATTTATCTAGAATCGGTAATACCCATTTGTGTATTAGATATGTATCCAGATGTCTATTTGGATTTTTTCTGCATTTTTCTGAAGGTAAGAAAGGTTCTCTGTTCAAAATTCCTCATAAATAATTAATTTATAAACTCTTCAAGTTAGGAAATCCTCTATTTTCGGGGCATTTGGAAACAAAATCTTGAAAATAATACTTCAATGATACTCAATTGTATTTTATTTTGAAATATGCACCCTTTCATCGGTCCTGCATGAGCTTGTTGTCAAATCGAATCAGCTCAAAGTCAGGAAAATAAGCCCCTTTAATGAACAAAAAGTGTTATAAAGTTAGAATTATTTTTTCTTTAAATTCCATGTACTACGCCATAAAATCTTCTTGAAGATATATGGGAGAAGGCATTTTTTTATTTTTCCTATATAAATCAGCAGAATTTAAATTATATAAAACTTTCCTAATGCATGAGAATTGTACTTTTATAAAAATCCTATCCCTTTTTTGGCTAAATCTTTATAAAGGAAATCATTCAAAACTCTATAATTTAGAGCGAGGCTTAGATAATAGAAATGTTCGTTTTAATTGACCTACAATGGTGAATAAGTATTGATTACTTAGATGTGAACGAGACTTTAACGAATGCAAAATGGATCCAAGCTTCTCCGGCGAAGATTTCATACAAGTGGCTCGAACCCGTGATAGATACTCCAAAATACTCAACACCACTCTTTCCAAGACATCAATGTGCTCTGGTAGGGGCAAATGTGAGAATTTAATCGGTGGCTTTCGCTGCCTCTGTAACGGCGGAAATAGTGGCATCTTGTGCCAGCACCCCCCAACAGATTGGCTCGATTCGAGTGGAATAAGCTCAGAGTTTTTCCTAAACGCAAAAGATGTCCAACAAAATATTGATGTGAGCCCCTTTTAAACAGTTTGAGTATTCTGAGGTTTAGCAGAACTAAAAATAATTATTTGTCTGCATGGAACTTTCTGAGTGCAAATGTGCTGTGTCCAAACTCATTTGAGGGTTATTATTAGTTGATCAAGTCAGAGTTAAAAAAGAGCAATTTTATTCTCAAAATGAGATGAAAATGTGTAAATTATTAACAAAAGGAATTTCCATAAATATCTTTAAAGTTGACCTTTTAAAATATTTTATTCTCCAAAGGTTTAACTTTGGAGCAGGATCTCTCAACATCTATTGAGGTGGGATTCCGATTCTTGAGAAGATTTTATAATTTTGGACTGATATGCTTATTCACTATTTCTAAAGCTTTAGTGGCATAAGTCTGAATTCGAAGCAATAATCCTCTTGGTGTTGACTGAAATCTTTAGGAATGATTAAGGAGTCAGGTTCAGTCAGCCTTAGCATTTTTGGTCTGAGTTAAAAGGCTCGCTTTTCAGTATCTATCCCTGTGCAACATTTGAGTGAAGTTGATCGCACTTTCTGATAACACCGCTTCTAACATTCAATTATTTTTAAACCCTATGCGTAAAAGACTTTTGAAGTTCTAAAAAGTGCAAAAAGTATTTAAAAGGTTCTGTTATCGATAGATCCGATATGTGTAGTAGAAGTGAGAGGTTTTAAAGATGATCCAGCTGTCTTTACGGAGACAAAAGGGATAACAACGGAGGAGGAATTGAAATTTTTGATGATCCAGGTCTGTCAACTTTCAAGTTTTATTAAAATCTCAAGATTTTCATTAGTTTTTGACAATTGAGGTTATCAAAATGAATTTGTAAAAAATTCTATTGTTTTTATATTTAACTTTTAATATCTATAGTTGATAATTCACCTTAAAATGTACTATTTTTCACTTTCTGATTCATATTAGAGATTAAAAAAATTATTGCTTTTCCTCGAATATAGAACAATTTATGAAATACTTCTATGAGTGCCTTTTATTGAGAGAAAAGTCAAAGTTCTGTATTAATCTAATATAACTAATAAAAAGTCGATTCTTTTTGATTCTTCTCGAGAAATAAACTCTTCGGGGGTAGGAAGGGGTTTTCAGCTCACAGTTTCAAGAGAACTTATGATTAATCAATTTAGACAGCAATCGCTCCTGCCAAGAGTAGAGAATTTTCAAATGAACAGATTATAATCCTATCATGTCTCCTCATATTGGCATTGCTTTTCCTAAGCATTATAGGGGTGATATTTCTGAAGAGGAAGCAGAATAGAGTGCCAAAAGAAAAATTTGAGAAGGATTCGATTTATCTCACGAATAGAGTCTACGCTAAGCAATCGGTTCACTTGAACCTTGGCCGAAACCCGGCAGGAATTAAGTAAGTCAAAGGTGTTCTATTATTGCGTCATTTTAGTTAAAGGTTTTTCTTTATTACAGCCAAGATTTATTGTCAAATTCTGTCAAAATAAGTGAGTATATCGATTTCATTTATTCGAATGACCTATATTTAGTTTTGTTGTTTTAAATGATTCATTCAGGAGTTCATCTTTTACACAATGTAACAAATTTAACTCTATCGCTTTTTTATTAGATGCCAAGCTTAATAAAACTCCAATGGATGACGAATATTATGACTTGTTTCCAATAAAGGTATATTTTATACATTTTGATTACCAAATAGTAGTATTGTTGTATTTTCTTATTTTTATTTAGACACCAAAGCTCAAGGAAAATAATTATAATCTCGATGACAATATATGAAAATATGTGTATTTCAGTCATAAACAAATAGATCTGTTATCAAATATATAAATGAATCTTGTTTACTTTGAGATTCAATCCCCAAGCATTTCAACTGTCAGTATTCGCATAGCATTCGGTCTTAAATTGTTCATACTTGATCAATATTAAAACAGCTGGTAAAAATGTGAGTATCGCCATACTAGTACTCAGGATTGTGGGCAGGAAGGCAAGCGTTCCACCTAGCGAGAGACCCAGGAATAAGGATACATTAACGACTAGGCGGGAAAAGGTTTGTGCCCTCTCCACATCTTCAACGGGTGATAGTTTTGTATACAGAGATTCTGGTAGTGTGATCACACCAGGCATACTACAAGAATGGAACACAACGCCTATCAAGGCCAGTACTATGACGGGTGTCTTGTAATCGGAGAATTTCAATATTATCATCCCAACCATCATTATTATGTAACCGATGCCCATGACGAAAAAGGCTGCCAAAAGAGAGACACGATCGTCTAGATTCTTTGTTATAATGAAAAAGATTATCGTACTCAACAAGAGTAGACCAAAGACGCCGATATATGTGTAACTAATCTCTTTCTCAGTCCAACCGAATCTGGTTGTCGCTAGAGCTGGTAGGAAGGCTTCGAGACACATTGAGTTAAAGTTTGCAGAGAATATCGTAAACAACATGATGATTATTGAGTAGTTCTTGTAGATGCCAAGATTAGCGCAGCAGCCTTGATTTTGGCCTTCATATCGGGAACTTCCTATGGAGTCGTCGACAAAGAACTTTTTGACGCTATTATTCTTCAAATCAACAAGTTTGCCATTGATATTAGTAACTGGATACCAAATGAGGAGGACTGTGTGAATGGTCCATAAGATGGCCATCATTAGACCGGGCATATTGTAAATGTTAATATTGAAATCATCTGTTACTTTAACATGCAAATCGCTAAACAATAGAGTTAGAACAGGTCCTATGACAATACCCAGCTCCTTACCGAGAGCTAATCCAATGACGTAGTGCGTGCGCTCCTTTGGTAATGTGGCCCGAACCAGATCTGAATAAAGGGCCGGCTCACAGCCCACTCCGAGGCCTGCAATGAACCGACCGATGAAACACGTGGTTGGACTCCTAGCGAGAAAGTATACCATGTTTCCGATAATTTCAAAGATGTTTGATATCACCAAAAGGATCTTTATTCGATAACCTTGACTCGCGAGATATCCAAAGATTGGCGTGGAAACCAGGACAGAGATGCCAAAGGCGCCTAATACGAGGCCATACCAGACCTTGGCGGAGTCTTTCTCTAAGGATTCTAGGAACAGCCATAATGTTGGTATTATAGTCGCCCTTTCTATTCCGGTCATGAGATGCCAAATTGCTGATATTACTCCAATGACACGATCTGTCCTACATCGACAGCAGGCTGGGGACTGTAAAAATCCATTTACTTCGAGAGGCTCCTCCTGTTCAATCAAGTCTTCTGTGCTATTCGCATTTTCTAAGAAAGTTTTTTCATTCATATCTGCATGCTTTGTGATTATCTGCCTATAAACAAGGATAGACGTTAAAATTACTTCTTTGAAAATTTGTTGCAAGGATAGCCAATCGAAAATATTGGTTGCAGAAAAGTTTCTCTCTATTTATATATTTCTGCAAATGTATTCAGTCCATATCCAAGTAACATGACTAGTGTACAATATAGTTCTTGACTATCTATTGCAGAGAAGGGTGTTGTATATAGATATAGACTGAGTAATCCTAAGAAGAATTATATGGAATAGTATAACAATGGCATGTGTATATTATATGGATTATTTGAAAAATAACGAACACTATTCATTAAAAATTGTTTATTTGAACTATGTTATTGATTGTAAGAGAAGGGTATTTTAAGAGAGTTATGACATGTTTTTTTAACCTCTACTTTCTTAAAATTAAATCAATGAACGAGATTTTGCTACGTCCAAAAGAATTTGGTAATAATCATGGAATCTATCAAGATTACATTGAGATCTACATTCATAGATGTCAAGTTAAATTATCATTTGAAAGGTGGATAGAAATATAATTGGTAATAATATTTACTTACAAGTCCTCAAAGGGTTGAGTTCTTAGCAGGATGTAATCCTTTTTGGATACCAAACGTTTCATGACTATTGAAAATGAAAATTCATTGTTATTATAGATTTCTCTCGTATTGCACGATATTGTGTTAACACGTTTTTTATTGTCAAGACAACCCAACGATGCTATTGTATCATTATATTTGTTGCTTCCAATAGGATTATGATAACTATTCAAAATGCATCTTTCGAGGTTCAAAAATCCACAAATTACATCATGATCAATCATGATTTGAGATAACTCATTAGTAAAAGTGCAAAGCAGCATCCGTCATAATCTATAATTTGAACCTTTAAGAACTATTATTGTCAAGATGAATTCTAGCAAGTTATCAAAGCAAATTCAATTTGTCTTTTTCTTGAAAGCCCATCTCAATATAGAACCTGCAGATACATTTTTAATTTTTCCAGAATATCGATTATAATCAAAGATTAATTTTATTATAATTGATGGAATGCGTGTATATATATATTTTTTTTTCTATTAACAAACTTGAGAATATTAGCTGTATAAGCAATCAGAACTACTTATTACGTCAGACTTGTAATATGAGGTTATATTACATTTTGAGTCTTATCACGTGGAAGAGAGTATCAATGTATATTCTCAACAAAATTATCTCTCTCAAATCAACTTTTTGAATTAATTTTAAACCCTAGGCAAATGATAATTTACAATCCAAGCCAAAACTAGATAGAATAAGCAGATTGAATTGTAAGTAATTAAAGGGCTACAAAACAGAAGAGATGCTGATTCAAAGAATTGTGAGAATTCTTTTTGAAATTTGCACACTGTTTACTAGTAAAACATGTCTTCTAAAAGTAGAAAAAATTTCAAAGTGTTTCAATTTTTTGTGCTGATCGATTAGAGATTTCTCAGAGCAGCTTACTGAGCATAATTAGAATAATCCACCATTCAAAATGCAGAATTCTTCTGAGTACAAATCCGCATAGTTCTGAAGCCTAGGACTTAGACTCAGCATAAAATAAATCCTTACTTAAAATAGAAATGAGATGATTGATACATTGAGAAAAGATTTACATGATTTAAAAAACATCGCCTAAGCCTATTTTCTATCGAATTCTATTAGATGAGAGAGGCTTGATGAAAATTTTACCTTAAATTTGCTAACTACAAGTCTTAAAAGTCAGCACTGATTTTTCTATGAAAATTTTCCACTTTTTCTCTCAGACTGCAAATTTATAAATCGTAGATCTGGTCCCTGCTGGTCTCCTGTGCACGATCTTCAAGGAGCAATCCATGAATAACAAAGACTTCCAGCACAACTTCTTGCGTTCCCTCTATCCTGATCCGCCTGGTTTCGATCCCCGTCGTCGCCTTTCCTACAAGCAGCGGATTATAATGAGCAAACTCCACCCATTATGGGTCCGCCTATAGGCTTGGATCATTAGAACGTTCAATTCCTCCTCCGTTGTCTTGTACAATTTTTATGACACGAAGAATGTCGTGTACAAGGACCATATCCTGTACCGACAATTTGATGTATTTTACAAACTCTTTGTGAGGATTTGAACAATTTTTCTACAATCTGTACATATATCTAAAACTGACCATTAAATACTTCTTGTTCTCTCCCTCTTCTTATTTAATGTACCTCCCTAATCCTGTACAAATCCTAATTTCTTTTCAAATATATTTCTCTAAAAAGAAATGGGCAAGGAATTTTTATGGTGATTTATACGAATGAATATGGATTAAAATATATGCGGTTAGCAACACGCAGCTCATAGTCTCCTTTCTCAAACCGGACAGAGGGCTATGCATAAACCAAACAGCACACACCGACGTGTGATTGGCCTAGGACACGGGTTTGGACACACCCGAGAATGATTGGCCAGAATGAGGAGGTTATCAAACCTCTCTCATGTATAAATATCTATGTCGGTGTAAGGTCTGATGAGAGCCGACGAAAATAAAAAGCTTTTTATTTACCTATTCAAGTCGTTATCTCCACAGCATGACTCTAAGTCAGCAATCTGTTAACATCTTCGAGGAAATTAGGCATATTATGTCCTCAAATAAAATATATGCCTCAACATTATTTATTCATTCTACATATTCATATGCTTTTATTGAACATAAACCATCCAGATTGGTATTCTGAAAATGACACCAACTGATAGGGACCATCTACGATAACTACAAAATGATGCAATAGGTGAGATAGTATTCAGAAATCTTTCATTTATTTACAACTACTCGAAAAAGTTTACAAATTTTGAGTTACTTGACATGATTAGTTTGTTTTATAGAAAAAAATACAGATTAGATAATCTCTCCTAGACTCGATTCTGTGCACAAGGTCAAATCTGAACCCTGGGCGAATTGCTCATGGATTTCTTGTTGCTTCTTCTGGAACGTCTGACTGCCTCCGCAAGGCATGTGGAAGTTTTGCCTATGATCATAAAATGTCTGAAAACCTTTTGGCTGCATTTTCTGGTTAATATTACCCAACGGGCCATTTGGAGAGCACCCGGACGGGCTGGAAGAGCTCCAATGCCCCGGGCTGTCACTATCACTGCTGTTCATTAGGCTCTGAAAGTAACCGTTTTGTGGGTTAATCAACGCTACCGATGGAACAACGGAACTCTTTGGCTTGGGTAGGCTTGATTTCTTACTCAACTTTTCTTTCCCTTCTGCTTGGGAATATTTCATAGCGTGTTTCTTGACATTATAATATGACGACATGGCGTTCTTCACATCGATCGACCATTCGCGGTTCTGACGGCGGAAAGCGCTCGGCTCCTTTTTGTATTGTTCGATGAGGTCGGTTATTTCTGCGTGACCGTTATTTGCAGCATATGCTCTGGCATTTTGGTCGACTTGATCGATGTTATCTACGTTAGCTCCGGTAATTATCAACTCCTTACATATGACGTAGAGGCCCTCTTTAGCGGCCAAGATGAAGGGTGTCTCTTCGTAATTGGAGGTTGCATCAATGTTGGCTCCAAAGGCCAAAAGTCTCTTCATGATATCGATTTGGTCAGTAACTGCGGCCCAATGAAGAGCTGTACGTCCGTTGGAGTCTGTAGCGTTTATGTCGAGAAAGTCATTCGATGTATCTTCTATAGGACTCACTGACTCATTTATGTTGTGAGATGACAAGCTCGTGGTCGTGGATTGTCGGCTGTTAATTGATTCGTTTACATGAGAGAAGGAGGTTGTTAGGGTTTTGCTAGGATTCTGTCGGGAAATCATGTTTGCTAGCTGCTCCCGCATGGTATCCAGTATAAGATTTGTTATACCTAAACAGAGATTCAATCAACAGAGAAAAGAACCCATTAGAGTTTATTATATAGACGAAGGTCGAAATATTAACACAAGCTCATTGGTTCTTACTCATAAGTAATTTTAGGAGAAATTCTTTTTTTGTCGTTTATCAAACTAGAACTATGAGTATGCTATCAGAAAAGCATATCCACTCCTAATTTAAAATAAAAAACTCAATAATATACAAACTGGCCATGTGTGAAGAGGATTTTATTACCTTTAATCTGAATAAATGTATAAAGTGGCATAATATAGCTTAAATTTGCAAATATTTCCAGTTTATTTTAAATATATACTCAGACCTAGATCTCCCAAAATAGCAAGAATAGAATTCATATTAGTTTTTTCCATGATACAGACAGCATGAACAAAAGATGCAATACTCATACTAGAATACTTATGAAATAAGTTACTAAGCTTCCTTAAAACTAAATAATTCCAAGAAGTTCTATTTGAAAGAGTAGTTTAACGCTATGACTAAATTTAAAAATGTTAGAGTAAATAATTCAAATCAGACACACACCCAATTCTCCACAAATGATGGCCTGGATAAGCGGAGTGAGAGAGCTCTCCTCCGAGCCCGTTGAGAAGGGTCCTAAATCCTTCTTCTCCAAAGTGTACACCATAATGACGGCGACGCAGTCGAAACTGCCACTCGATATCGCCAACAACAATGGAGTCCGACCGTTGTTGGTCTGCTGCAGGAGGCAACCGCCCAAATCTACCATGAGCTGCAGGCACTTGTAGCGGTTATGTCGCACAGCGATGTGCATGCAGCTTTCTCCGGTCTCTGTCTCACGTGCGTTGATTACGGAGCTGGCTACGTTTGGGGGCAGTGAGCTGACCAACTCCCTAAACTCTTCGTCCATTCTATCGATGAGTCCAACTTCGGCTGGGCCCTCCCTCTGGCATGGGATTGAGGTTAGATTCTCCAAGATTAAAGTTCTCACATCAAGGTCTTTTGTGAGCTTTGAGCGCTTGGCGTTTTCTGTTGCATAGCCGTAATCTTGTTCTGAAATATAGAATGAATGAAATTTATGATGATACATTTTTTAAGTAACATCTTAAAAAGATTTCATACAAGAATGTAAAAGGTATTCCCTCTTTCTGAGGTCTTGAAATCTACTCAATTGGCCTATAAAAATATTTTAAAAGCAAATTGAATATTGAATATTAATTAATTCAATATATATAGTCTAATTAAAATTAGGATATTTGCAAATTATGTCTGTGTTATTCTAATTGATTCTATATGGCTGAAAATATTTTCATGTGACAAAAATATTGTAGACTGGTCGCATTCAATTTTGGGTACATCTTGACAAAATGTTATCTTGTAAGCAATTAATTATCTCTGAATGACAAATCAATACCGCTTTTGTTTTCTCATCTTTTATTCAAAAGTTATTACTAAAAGTTTAAGACAAATTGAGCCAAAAAAATCGATAATTGATAAAATAACATTCCATCCAACTTCAAAGTACTCATATCAACTTCATACCTTCAGATTTAATTTGTGGATCAAGGCTTCTCTTCCAAGTAGGATACTTTGCCATGTGTCCATAAAGATAGGTTATTTTTGTCGGCCGATTCGCCTTATCAACGGTATACTTCATCCCCTTGTAGGCTGAGTTTTCATCATCCAAATTCTCCTTCCTGGTGTAAACTGAGCTGGCAAGGGTCGTTTGCTGGGGAAAACTATGAATCGGTTCATTAACGCTTTGATAAATCTGCCTTGTGGAGAAATGAGGACTAAAAGTCTGGGCGTTTACATATGGATAGTAAACCGAGGGCTGGGTGTCATCGATTTGCGCCTGAGCTATTGGGAACCAGGTTCTCTTTGACTTGATCTGTGAAAATATAATATTAATTATATAATACTTAACGAAAGACAGTCTATCAAATGTTCCAGTCTTCCCATGAGAAACTGATATTAACACTCTGTCATGAGATTTTAAGAAAAACAGTTGTCAATAAAACAGATTTATAGATAATAAAATAAACGAAACTCAAATAAATATTCCTCGATATAATTAAAGGAGTTGTATGATACATTCGTTGTCTTTTTTTGGAGAATATTCAATCGTTTAAAATATAATATTTTTTTCATATGATCTACTTGTAGGTAGTAAGAAAAAACTTACAATTTTTCGTAATTTCAAAGATCCATTTGCACTGAGAAACCTTAGAAAGTGTCCATTTGTATTGGCTGCTTCGTAGTTCTTATTCGATATAGAATATAGCACCGTTAGTAATATGAGAAGGACGCCAAAGCAAGCAAAGAACACCAACAAATACGTAATAACATGCTTCCAGGTTAGATCCGAAATATTGGTGAATTGTATCATCTCTCGATTGCCAAGTTGACTTGGCGCAATCGGCTCTCTAAAGGCATCATTCTTGACTATCTTCACGTTGTTCACCTTGGATAAGGGGCCGAGATTTTGGTAGTCCCTTTTGTGCCTTCGAATGACCGTTGTGAGGAATTCAGCTGCCTTCTTGGAACTCGTGAGGCAATTTGAGGCTAGAATTGAGGTTAGGTTTTGTACAATTAGAATCTGAGTCCCAATTAACTCACATTCTCGCATGCATTTGGAGTTGTCAAGGCGAAACCTCACTAGGCTAGATGTTGATTGTTTTGCAGTGCTCCTCTTATTACGGACCATTTGCTGGTCGATTTTAACGTCAGAGATTTTCAGCTTCAATTCATTTTCAATTTCTAAAAGGACGAAACGATATTAAGGGGGTTTTATTATGTTAATTAAGCAAAATATGTCATTTCTTGGTAAGGGTTTTTGTGTGTTCTTTTGACAAATATTTTACTGGACAAATTAAGGGTTTGTTGGGTGTAAGGCAGACAGCTACCCAATCAAGAATGGCCGAACATACCTTTGTTCTTAGTTATTTTTAACATTTAAAATGACAGAAAGTATCAGCCTTTCAACTGATTGATTAAAGAAAAATATCCAAGAAATGTAAACAGATCTTGTTCGCATTTCTTCTAATTGTAGTCCTTTTAAATGTCTTTTTGTATTCGGCCTATAAAACCTTCAGATTTTTTAAATCATGTGATGATTAATTAATTTTGACCATATCCTTGTTTATCGACTGCCCTAAAATTGTAAGTGCCCTATTAGAATCAAGAGAGAGAGAAACTTGATTCTTCTGAAAAATTGAGTATTGAGCAAAATTTCTCAAAAAAATTCTAAAATCATCTTCAAACTCTATTTTGAAGTTAGAAATGTTTGAAACAAAATATTTGATAAATACATCAATTCATAATTGCCTTCACGTAATTTACTTGAGTAGGATACTAAGTATGAGGACTTGATAATATTAAGTTGGTATTTATAAAAAAAACATTAATCTCTTAGATCAGTGTGATTATTTAGAACCAAACTAAGTTTAATTGAGTAATTCTTGGA
>JJOG01001431.1:0-15513 GCA_000715275.1 Gyrodactylus salaris
TTTTTTCAAACCTTATTTTGAATGTAGTCTTCTACATGACCTGTGAAACCAAATAGCTGCAATCATATATTAACAGGATAAACTGCCGTTCCTCGGAAAATCACAAGAAAAAATCTACAATTATTTTTCATCATTTTTTTGAAGTATTCAGGAAAGTTGTTCAATGATGTCATGAATGTTTAAACCTTTTTCAATGAGAGTTATTTAGAGTTTTTCACTTTGTTATAATAATGAATATTGGTATGTCCTATAGTTTATGATAAATAGACAACATCTACACTTGTTATTAATAAGAAAATTAAAACTCCACTTATTCATAATAACTTTAACAGGACTGTCCTATAGGTTGTCATAATAATGTCTACCCCTCCACTTGATTTTGATAATTATCTCAAATGTGCTGTATTGTATTTGTTGCTGTTAAAGGGGAAACCTTGTTAATGTGTACACTCTCAAGCTTGCTTTGGGCATATTTCTTGCATCAAGTGTCATGAATTGTCACTTCTATTGTTTTTTCTTCCTTCAAATTAACTTCGAATACATCTGCATTCGGTACGTATTGCAAGCCGCCGTTTGTGCCTTAAAATATAAAATTGAAGGCATGGGTTAAAATAGGGGGGTCTTAACTATTGGTTTATATATGTACGAAAGGCACAAACGGCGACTTGCAATACGTACCGAATGCAAAAAACAATTCATGACACTTGACACAAAGCAAGCCTGAGAGTGTACACATTTACAAAGGTTTCTTAACCTTAACAGCAAGATAATGTAGTTAAAGGTTGGAGAAAATAAAAATTCAATCAATAAATCTACTTGTAAGTATGAAATATATTCTGGAAATGAAGATTTCATGTTATTACGTAACTAATGATGTTCCATGTTTACTTTGTATCTCTCTGAGTTCTGCATCTATTATATTTTTCGTTCATTAAACATGTAATGAAATTAGGATTGTTTTTCTTTCTTTTTATAATGTACATAACAATCTGAATAATCTGTGTGTGTGAGGTTGTAGGTGAAAATAAATTGAAGCATTGAATGAATTTAGGTTGTTTAAGTACACACGACTGTTGAGGAATAGAAAATAACGGGTTATCTAGCCAAGGCAGTGATGAGTTGGGTGCACATCTCGAAGAACTCCATAGTCTGATGCCGGAGCTGTGTTGGCGGCTGGGTCTGTTGGAGGATCGGTGAAGTTGAAGAGACGAGTTCATTCGAGGCGACGAAGAGGGCCTGAGGGGAGCTCTCTTGCTTGGGGTCGCTGAGCTCCATGGAATTGCTGGCACTTGGGACAGAGGACTTTTTGGCGCGAACCGTTATGTCGCAGACGCTGTCGCTGCCGCTGTTGGAGCTGGAGTCTTCAATGCACTTGAAGTCGAGGAGGAATGACTTGACGTCAACCTGTTATAGGAAAATTCGACTTTACCAGATTTCTTGGCTCATTCTTAGGTGTAGAATTCACGAATACACTTTATTGAGAACTAGTTGTATCTATTTTGATTATCAGCAATTCCCTTGTTCAGATTCCTTATTTCGAATCTAACATATACTTGTGAGTAGTGCTCAAGAACTCTAGACTCAAGGTACTTAGAGCTTCTTTTTTTTTCTTTGAATTGAATTTCATAGCCGAGTCTAACTCTCTTCGGGTTCACACGAGGGGTTATAATGGCAGAGAAGGGTTTGAAAATATTTACCAAGTAAATCATTTCGAGGAGGGAGGGTACCGGAAACGAACCCACGCCATATGAGAAATCATTTTCATTGGGCCTAAAATTCCTTAAAATAAACAACTAACCTGATATAATTGAAGCATAATCTTGGAGTAATGTTTCAAAATGGGATTCCACTTTCTAACACGAATATTGAAAGGATTGATTATCTTCCACTCATAGCCCAAAGTGACCATGGCCTTGTAGACCTCGTGCATAATGTCCCACGGCTTCGATTGAGATCTGATGCCGAGGTGCCATTTGAAGCGCTTCATTCCGGCGACAGTAGCGGCGCCAGTGGCCATCGCACTAGCCGATGTCGGAGTGACAGTTGAGGGCCCGGTTGGGTTTAATTGGGATGTCTGACTAGAATAGGAGGTAGCTTGTGGCGAGTTGGCTGATGTCTTGCGTCCGGCCTAGAAGAAAGCAGATTGTTATACAAGATCAAATCTCAGTAAACAACTCAATAACATTCACATCCCTCTATCCCTACCTTGGCAATATGAGAGTTTTTTTCTTTCAAATAATTGAATAATAAAAATTTCAAGAATTTTATAAAAATTCACAATCATTGAGAAATTTTGCTTATTTTAAAACTTATGAATTCTTTTACGAATTATACGGACGTACTCAATACGATACGTCAATCCCTTCATGTGGTCCACCATTGAATGGACAAATCAGACTTAAATGCATTCTTAAATGCTTTCAAGATTTTAATGGCCACAAATCTTGATTTGGAGAGAAAAATGTATACAGTGAGTTTTAAAGGATTGTATAATCTTATTAGATCAAAACTTGTTTTCCTTTTGATAAATTTCAGATTTGAAAAAAAGTCATCCAAGACAAAATGTTGAAGTAATAGACAAGAACTGTTTTATGTCTTTCATTCTTAATTATGCACAGTAGTTATTCAAGATTTCTGAATAAATATTTACAACATTTTGTTCTAAATAAAATGTTCAAGTCTTGTAGCCAATAGTTGAGAAATGGACCACCCAACACAATAAATGACTTATGTATGCAGAAATTGTATGAAATACTCTATGCATAAAGCCAAGTGATATCTCTCAAATATTGCACATGACGGTCCGATATGATATCGTGAGAATTATTTATAATTTTAAACCTTGCAAGCAGAAAAACATGTTCTGCCAAGTATTAGGCAAAACATCAGGAGTATATAAAAAGAGACAATGCTCAGAATTAGACAGAAAACAAGATTAACAATGACTTATGATCCGTGCAGCTTCAGAGGCAACAAGTGAGTACCAGAGAACATTGATAACCCTCAAATTACGTTTCATAATGCATAGGCAAAACTCTGTATTTCTCGCCTTAATTTAAAAACACTTAACAGCTCCTATGGACCATACGGATGCTTCGGGAGGTACGCATTCGACCCAAGAGGTATTACTCAAGGGCCTGGTGCAGGACTATACTGTTATCCTGGGTGTATGGTTATGCCCTATGGAAAGCCAGCCTGTAATAATAACGGAGGTCACGGAATGACTGGTATGGGAGCTGGCTCGCAGAGCGCCCGATTGTGGAATTGCGGCCGATGGCCATGATGGGTAGTGCAGCCTTCTTTTTGTACGAAAGAATTATTTCATATTTTGCTTCGAAAAATTGAATAAAATGAATTTATAGAAAAATCAATGAAAAAATCTACCCGAGTTATCACTGCGCATACTTTTGAGATGTTGATAACTAACTTGTAAGCCAAAGAGGTCTCCATAACCATTATATATTAAGTTTCCTTGTCACGATTTCACACGTCAAGACATTTATATTATTGTAACAAGTGTTACATCAAATGGAAAGGTTAGACATTGGTTTCAATGATTAATTTCAAGTTGCTGAAAACCCTGCAAAATTGATGCAAGATTTTTTAATGAGAATTCACAAAAACTTTACATCTATTGATTTTGAACGCATTCGATCTAATTATATAAAAAATTATTCTTACTTACAAAGCAGAGGTAAACTCAGAAACTAGACCACAGATTTTAATGAAATTTTTCACAACCTTTCATTATGTGGTCGCGAGTGTTTCTAGCGATCCCGGATCTCTTTTAAATTGCGATTTTCAATAACCAATCAGAATGCAGTATTTAGCCTCATAGTTTTTTTCATTATTTCTCTGCCCATCAAAAAGGGATTGTGTTTCAAATTTGCGAATTTAGACACACATTCAGAGAATTTTTTAGAGATATTTTTTTCAAGACTTATTCATTGTTTTGAGTCATAAATACCCGGAATGCATATTTCGCCTCTCATTTTTACAGGTATTTAATAAAGCTAAATATTAATTTTCTTGAATGGCGCCATGTATTAGAATCTAGAAATTAGGTCTGAGAATTAATCAACGGATTCCGTTTCAAAAAAAGTTGCAACAAAGTGTGAGAGGTAAAACCTTGTTCATAATAAATTAAGACAGTTTGGCTTGATTTCAGGTTTTTTACTTGATCAAGCCTCAAAAAATTGCCTTGATTTTCTTTTGATTCTTGCGCAAGATTATTCAGGCATGTTTGCTGCATAAATGTCGGGACCCGAGAGATATAAAGTGAATGCGGTTGTTATATGATCCACATTAGAAAGAAAAAGCAAACTCGTCAAGTTACGAAATCAATAAAAGAGCTGATTGATTACCGAGTGTTGGAGAGTTAGCAGAGAAGAAAGATATTCCAGCTAGAGAAATAATGTAGAACTGGTGTCACGACAACATCTCATGATTGAATATAAATGAGTTTGAAATCAGTCTTGGAAGAGAGTAAACGAATAAAAATACACAACTCTCGTGTTTTTCTTGTTTCGATCACATGTTTGCAATGAGGTACCAACGGAATTCGACCTCTTCGACACAAAAAGACTCTTCAACCTCATTGGCAAGGATGAGGTAACAAAGGAAGAAAACAACCTGACTTTTAAATTTTAATGCGAAGCCAAGTCAGTCACAAATCAAGAAAAGTAAAAAGAGCAAATTCTGAATAGAAATCCTGCAATATGTTCCATTTAACTAATAAAACCAAAAAAAGAGTTTGTAAAATAAAATTATATTCAAATTAAAATGCAACAAGGCCTTTCCCAAGATCAAGACGGGCATTTGCACCTCTTATTCTCTGGCACGCCTCTTAGAGCGGATTCGATATGCTTTCCACAACCGGTCCATGTGTACTTGTGGCACTTGGGGCAAACTCTCTTTGAGCACATCTTCTTCTTCCAATATTGTTTTGCGATGTTCTTCTCTCTCACTCGAGAATTCTTCAATGAAATCATTCTACTACAAAGAGTTGATTTAATGTTGAAAGAAATGTTTACTGCCTACACGTCTGTCCTTTTACATTGGGGTGGGCTGAATCCTTCCCGCTATAGTACCATATTCTTGCAGTATTCGCAAGTATTTGCTGAATGGGAAATTTCCAGTTTTTCTATTTGAAAATGGAGGTTATTAAACAAGAATTTTTGTCAAGAGCTACTACTCCGTTTAACCTTTTGCAGTGGTACTAGTTATCGGAAATTGTATTCGCCTCAGTTAATCTTTTGGTTCTGTATCCTCTTTCAACATTTTCCACAAATGATAGGCGTTCTAATTTATTCCTGATAGAAGATGCAAATATCTTGCTATTCATATCAGCACATTGGCGGTGCAAATTCCTGCATTGGACTTATGGCCTCCAACCACTATGGTGTCGATGGATCAGCCATGTCATTTTTCTTCAACTCACCAACACTTGCCAAAACATGAGATACAACTCCCTACACAAGATTACAAACCCCCTACTCCAAAGATTTAATCTCAATATTAAAGATTTCGACTCAATGAACATCAAATCGATATGTAGCTTAATTTTGTCACTTTTTGACCAATATGACTATCTATACCCTCATGATTTTACTATGTGATACTATTTTTACAAACACAATTTCTATTCAGAAAAATGATGCAAAAGACATTAGATCCTCACTGTGTCGAGAATATTTCATTCAAAATATACTGCCTTGGAAAGAGACCTGCAGCTTTAACAGAAGATCGAATGAATCAAAAGATCATCCAGGATTTATGACCTCACAAGATTGGTTGTGTATTAGAGTTAGCCGAAATTCATACACTTTTGAACAAGGCTCAAAGTATATCAAGAAATTTTTCTCACTTTCGCAAGCATCACCTTCGAAGAGGCCCTCAATGTCTATTCCAAAAATGCTGGTTAATTCTACAAACTTCTTGCAGACATTTTACTTTAGAATTTGAAGATGACTAGCTAACAGGGAGTGATGCAGTAGAAATTTAATTGGTAGAAATGTCCTCAATATTTTGTAGTTAATGTTTACTCTGCCGAGAATAACTCATTGAAAATATACCGCGAAGGAGTCACAATTAAAGAGGATGTATTTTAAATTGAGATTAAAAGTTTTAGATAAAAAACTTTTTAAACTTGTGAATAGAAATTTTGAAGAAAACTGATATAACTTGGCACAAAACTAAACTTTGAAAACGAATAAGGACTCACCTGACAATCAACAGGATCAAGGGTCCTGGTTAAACAAAGACCCGCGGGCATTCTTTCTGGATGTGGCCGATTTCCAGAGCCAGTCTGTGAGCCATTCCCTGATGGGTTCCTACTGCTCGAAGCATTGTCCTCAGAATGGCCGTCAAACATTTTGTCGTTCTGCAACGACCCTGGGACACTCCCACTATCAGACCCGGTTGCAACGTAGAAGTTGTTAACTTCATCTGGATTCAATTCACTTCCAAAGCGCTTGTTGTCGATAATTAGGTTATAAGCTATTGACAATTGATCAGAAGGGTCGTTTGAGATTAGCGACGCTAGAACCTCTCTTTCTGTCACGTTACAGGCCTTGCAAACCTCACAGATCGCCTCCTTGTCGATGATTGAAGCGTCCTCATCTCGGTCTTGTGGGAAGAGATGCGAGGGTAGGTCGACAATGAACCAGGGGTGCTTCTTGATCTCAACAATTGTAATCCTGGTAATCGGATCTGTGGTCAGCATGCGTCTAATGAGGTCACGAACAGTTGTAGACAACGAGTCTGGCATTCGAAAGTAGCCCGATTTGATTTTATTAAAAAGCACTGAAATGTTTTCATCGTCAAAGGGGAGTGTTCCGCACAACAAGGCGTAAAGAATCACACCGCAAGACCAAATGTCTACTTCGGGACCCGCGTAGAGTTTACCGGAGATAACCTCTGGCGCAGCGTAGTTGGGGGATCCGCAAGAGGTTCTAAGGAACTCCCCGTCTTGCATAATGTTGGAAAGTCCGAAATCGGCAATTTTCACATTTCTATTCGAGTCTAACAAGAGATTCTCTGGCTTCAAATCACGATGCACCACCTTATGCCGATGGCAGTAGTCGACGCCGGATATTATTTGCTGGAAGAACTTGCGGGCGTGCTGCTCTGATAGACGAACTGAGTTCACAATATGGTCGAAAAGCTCGCCACCAGAAACATATTCCATGATCATGAAAATGTCTGTGGGCGTGGAAATGACCTAGCATTAGAAATATTAATTGAATTTCCGATTTAGATCTTTCATAAAACTCTTAGAACGTCAGTGTAACTCGCGAAAGATTAAATAATCCTGAAATAATTTCCTCTCAAAGCGAGAATTTAGATATTTCAAGGATACCTACAAGATTAGTGCCTTATTAGGAACTAATTATTACTTCATGCTAAAATAAAGATTCTAGAAATATAAACAGTGTATTAGCAGAGAAGTTTTAATACGATTTTACTAAACAACTCAAAGGATTTAAAATTGAAAATAGTCTAGTCCTTACCTGGTACAGTTTGATAATGTGGGGATGGCGGAAGAGCCAGAGGTTCTGGATCTCTCTACGCAACTTTCCGGCTACATCAAGGGCTTTAATCTTTTCACGATTCACTATCTTTATCGCAACTTTGACTTTTGTCGAGCGATGAATTCCCACTTTTACTTTGCCAAAAGACCCTGTGCCAAGGGTTTCCCCGATAATATAGTTTCCGATTCTAACTTCTGGGTTGATCTTTGGGATTCGACGATGGTCAGACATGGTTTTTTAATGTTCAATCAATTCACATTTGCGTCAGATGATAATTGATTACAAACAAAATTTTCATTTAAGAAGTTCCGAAATTCGTTTAAAAAAACACTAATTAAGGCAAGAATATAAAAATTCGATTCATTCTGAATACAAGTGTCAACCGCAACTCTATATAGCACACACTACTATCATATTTGAATGCATCTGTATAATTTGACATTGCAGAAGGCTTCAGGAGTTATCGCCGCGTGTCATGGCAATTTCTCCGGGACCAAACAGCAGGAGATTGCTCTCGCCAAAGGAAAGATTTTAGAATTACTCAAACCAGATGCAAACAGCGGCAAATTGATTACCATCTTCTCCAGTGAAGCATTCGGAACTATTCGCTCAATGATTTCATTCAGACTCACAGGTGGAAACAAAGGTAAATCTTGTCTTTATTATTCATAAAAAAAGTTTGGTAATTACTAATTGCCTCCCCCTTTAATAACTGGAGAATTTTATTCTGATAACATAGTCTCGTGTCTAAAAATTATATTTTCGAATTTCGTTTTAAAAAGTATAGAAATATTTAACTTATCAAGCAAAAATTAAAAATAATAATATTAGTTCAACTCATGGTTTTTCCCAAGTCTTGATCAAATATCCTACTTATTCTAGCCAGATTAGGTATCAAAAACATTTTTTTTCGTAGATGTAGGATATTTTCAAAATAAATATTCATTGATTTCTTTTCTTAGATTACCTAGTCCTTGGATCAGACTCTGGTCGGATAGTGATCCTAGAGTACATCCCATCTAAAAACACATTTGACAAAGTCCAACAAGAGACCTTTGGCAAGAGTGGTTGCCGACGTATCGTTCCCGGCCAATATCTCGCCTGTGACCCCAAAGGACGCGCTCTCATGATAGCTGCGCTGGAGAAGCAAAAACTAGTCTACATTCTAAACAGAGACACAGAAGCCAGACTGACCATATCCTCCCCATTAGAGGCCCACAAGTCCTTTACCTTGGCCTATCACATTGTCGGTGTTGATGTCGGCTTTGAGAATCCCCTTTTCGCCTGCATTGAAATGGACTACGAAGAGGCTGATCAGGACACCACAGGAGAGGCGGCTCGAGACGTCCATCAACTCCTGACCTATTACGAACTCGATTTGGGCCTAAATCACGTTGTTAGAAAGTCCTCTGAACCCTTGGAAGAACACGCAAACTTTATTATCGCCGTTCCAGGTGGTAACGATGGTCCTTCTGGCATTTTGATATGCTCCGAGAATTATATTACTTACAAAAATCTCGGCGGCCAGCCAGACATTCGTTGCCCAATACCCCAGCGACGTCACGACCTTGATGATCCCGACCGGGGTCTAATCTTTGTCTGCTCAGCTACCCACAAGACGAAGAATCTCTTCTTCTTTCTCATCCAAACCGAGCAGGGCGATGTGTTCAAGGTCAACCTCGAGATTGAAGAGGAAATGGTTACTGAAATACGCCTCAAGTACTTTGACACGGTCCCAGTTTCGTGTTCAATGTGCGTTCTCAAGACTGGCTTCCTTTTTGTCGCTAGCGAATTCGGTAATCATCACCTCTATCAGATTGCCCATTTGGCCGATAACGACGATGAGCCAGAGTTTAGCTCCAGCATGCCCTTGGAAGAAGGGGAGACGTTCTACTACGCTCCTAGGGGCCTTAAGAACCTCATTGAAGTTGACTCAATGGACAATTTGTCCCCGATCACTGACCTCCATGTTGCTGACTTTGCGAATGAAGACACTCCACAATTGGCTGTAGCTTGCGGCCGTGGGCCTAGATCAACATTCAGAGTGCTCCGCCATGGCCTTGAAGTGTCGGAAATGGCACAATCGGACCTTCCCGGTAACCCCAACGCCGTGTGGACCGTCAAGAGGAATTCTGAGGAGAATTTTGACTCTTACATTGTTGTATCTTTTGTAAATGCCACCTTGGTTCTTTCTATTGGTGAGACGGTCGAGGAGGTGACAGACTCTGGCTTTTCTGGCACCACGCCAACTCTCATCTGCTCCCAGCTTGGCGATGATGCCTTGGTTCAGGTCTTCCCCGGTGGCATTCGCCACATCCGCGCTGATAAGAGAGTCAACGTCTGGAGGCCTCCAGCCAAGAAACTCATCCAACATTGCTCTGTTAACAAGAGACAAGTTGTCATTGCCTTGACTGGTGGCGAGTTGGTCTATTTTGAAATGGACGTTTCCGGACAGTTGAACGAATACACTGAGAGGAAGGAAATGCCAGCCGATGTCGTCTGTATGGCCCTGGGGAAAATTCCATCTGGGGAGCAGCACTCACGTTTCCTTGCTGTCGGCCTAACAGATAACACAGTGCGAATATTGTCGCTCTACCAATCAGATTGTCTATCCCCGTTGACTATGCAGGGTCTACCTACAATGCCCCAATCGCTGTGCATCGTGGAGATGAAGTCTGGCGACTCCGATCCTAATAACCCCGAAGAATCTGAAGTCAGCGGTATTTTGTACTTGAACATTGGACTAGATAACGGTGTCCTTCTTCGTGTTGTTCTCGATCCAATCACTGGAGACCTATCGGACACCAGGACCAGATACCTCGGCAATAAACCCGTCAAACTTTTCCTTGTCAGCACCCAAGGCAGAGAGTCTGTCTTGGCCCTTTCCAGCCGTGCATGGCTGCAATACTCGTATCAGAATAGATTCCATCTCATTCCGCTGTCCTATGAAGCCATGGAATACGCCTCTTCGTTCTCCTCGGAACAGTGTCCAGAAGGTATTGTGGCGATTTGCGAAAACTCTCTAAGAATCGTTGCCTTGGATAAACTAGGGGTCGTCTTCAACCAGACCATTCACCAGCTCCAATACACCCCGCGGAAGTTTGTTGTCAATAGTGAATTCAACACCTGCTACATTATAGAAACAGACTACAACGCCTATACGGACCAGACGAAGAACGAAAAAAAGTCCGAGCTGTGTGAAAAGATCCGGGAATCGATCACTAGCGACGACCCCGCTGAACGGGACTTTGCAAATGAATATGCCGACGAGTTTATGCGATGCAACCTTGATGAGACGCAATTCGGGGCGCCAAAGGCCGGCACCGGCATGTTCGCCAGTCTCCTGAGGGTCATCGACCCCATGAGTGGTGACATGCACCAGATTGTCCGCTATCCACAGAACTACGCTGCCTTTTGTCTGACCCTGTGCAAGTTCCCCATGAAGTCGGAGGATACCTTTCTCATTGTTGGACTGGTGAAGGACTACGTCCTGAACCCGAGGTCAAATGACGGCGGTGTGTTGTACACGTATCGGCTGTTGCCTCCACGAGGCTCCAAGTTGGAGTATGTTCATGAGACGGTGATTGAGGATATGCCGACAGCGTTGTGCTCATTTCAGGGCCGCTTGTTGGTCGGGGTTGGAAATCGCCTGAGGTTATACGACCTTGGCATGAAGAAGTTGTTGAAGAAGGCAGAGAACAAGGTTTGTACACCTCTCTTTTTCATATTCATTCGTGAGAAGAGGTTGTTTTCCATCGCTTGAAATGCACTCAAGAAAATGTCACCCTAATTTAATTTTTTTGTGATCTAGATTTTCTGATTACCTATGAGTAGTATGGTTTTAATTACATGGTTTTAAGGAATGTAAATTCTCTTACAGAATTTCTCTACAAACATAATTGTATCCTTTTGACTTTGAATAAATATTAAGCCATTCTTTTAAGCTTTCCACCCTTCTAAAGAAAGTAATATAGATATAATTTGCTTTAATTCAACTACTTTTGAGTAGAATAAATATTTTCTAATCTTTCTAAAATAATAAATAATTAGCGACGCTAATTTAGCGTAGTTTGAATCAAATTGTTTAATTTAGAAGCGTATTTCTACTTGTGAGTAGTAAAGCAAAACTCGACATTCAATTGACATAATCCTTCTTTTCTTTCAGCACTTTCCAAACCAAATTACTCACATCGACTCCATCGCCAGTAGAATAATGGTCTCCGACGTTCAGGAGTCGATATTCTTTGTCAAATACCACCACAGAGTAGATAACCAACTGGTCATTTACGCCGACGACACAACCCCAAGATGGATCACCAGCCAGCTTATATTGGACCCCAACACTGTTGCGCTGAGCGATAAATTCGGCAACGTCTGCATCGTCCGTCTCCCCTCCGACGTCAAGGATGACATTGACGATGATCCCAGCGGCACCAAGGCTCTCTGGGACCGCGGAAACCTTGGCGGTTCCAGTCAAAAGTGCGAAGTCGTATGCCACACTTATGTGGGCGAGACGGTGACAAAATTGTCCAAGGTCTGCCTCGTGCCGGGAGGCAGTGAGTGCATTCTCTACTCCACGCTGTCTGGCGGCCTAGGCATCTTGGCGCCGTTCACCTCTAAAGAGGCCTTTGAGTTCTTCCAGCATTTAGAGTTGCATATGAGGACCGAGAATAAATCACTCGTTGGCAGGGACCATTTGAACTTTAGGTCGCTCTACTATCCTTGCAAGGTATGCTCAATTTAATTTGATAATCAAGGCTTATTTAGATTCATAGCTAACCGCTTACACCAGCCTCTAGTTTTTTCTATAGACGAATTTTGCAATAATTCTAATATTTTTCAGAACGTTATTGATGGAGATCTCTGTGAGCTTTACAACAGTTTGGCAGTTTCCTCTCAAAAGAGTATCGCTGAAGAAATGGATAAAGAAGCGAGTGAAGTAGCCAAAAGGTTAGAAGACATGAGGACTAGGTTTGCGTTCTAAAACATTCGGCTATCATTACTTCTTCTACTCAGCAAATTTGTACATTTGATAGAAACTTGTATACATTTTTATAATTTTAATAAATTATTGATACAATAAACTCAATTATTCATCAATGAAACGGTTTTTACTTATTTCTCCATTCTTTAAGGCAACTTGGACCAACTTTTCTTATTCATAAATTTTTCACTGTGAAAATTTCACTACTTTAAACTAAGAAATTTGTTATCAATCGTTCTGTGTTTAATTGAATACAATTTATAAAATCATTAAAGTAAAATTTACAAAATGCATGGTCGTGTCAAAGTCAGGCAAACGGAAGACCAGAAAAAGCTTGAAAAAATCAAGATTGCTGAAAAAGTAAAAGAATACGTCAAATTAGAAAAAGAATGTCTTTACAATTTTAAAGAAAAATCACTGGACTATTTAACACATTCCTCAACTCTTCTAGAATCCTCTCCCAACTCATTTCTCTTTTGGAATTTACGCAGAGACCTTCTCATATATCACTCGGATACTATTGAATCGAGTAAAGCCTTGAGCGATGAACTTATTATCACCAAACGTTGCATAATGAAGGATCCAAAGTCCTACTCATCCTGGCACCACCGCCTCTGGGCGATTGGGCACTTTCCCACGCCAGACCTCAAGCACGAAATGTCCCTGTGTAATGACATGCTCCACTTGGACGAAAGAAACTTCCACTGCTGGGATTATCGTCGTTCTATCACTGATAAGATGAATCTAGACTTCTTGGAAGACTTGAAATTCACTGGGGACCTCTTAGACGTGAACTTTAGCAACTTTTCCGCCTGGCATTATCGGTCGGAGATCCTTGCCACTTTAGACAATAATTCTAGCGTAAAATTTATACCTTCAAAAGATGAACTTGATCTAGTCCATAGTGCCATTTTCACTGATGCCAATGACCAAAGCGCGTGGTTCTACTATTGGCGGCTTTTCGTTGATCGATCAAGGCTTATGAAAACTGAGAATGTCTACTTTCCTAAGAACAACACTGGAAAAGTGTTTATTTCACTGTCAAAAGCTGTGACTGGCGATTGGTTAAAGACTCACTTAAAGCTCAGCTTTGCTGATGGTCCCCCACTAGATTTCAGCCCCGTCGACAAGTCAGGCTCTTCTCATGTCTATTCCGCTGACATTGGATCTAAATTAGTTTACAATTCAGGTTCTTTGGTGGAAAAAAAGCCCAAGGTTGAATTGGAAAAGAGGATTTTAATGCCAACTGCTACTTTCACTATTTCACACAATATCAACTCGGACGTTTTGAGAGAAGAATACGAAATAATTAAAGAACTATTTGAAATGGAGCCTAAAAACAAATGGGTTCTATTAACAATGATATATTTTACGACTTTTTTACGCCCTTCTAATTACATGGCCACTGTTGCAGGATATGCTGAGACTTTGAAGGAAATTGATAGACAGAAAACATCCTTTTACAATGACTTGATGTCAGAAATCCACATTCAAAATGCTATAACTAATGCTTCAGATGACTCTCTGTGCTTAACCAACCTCGGTATAACGACACTTTCAAATCTTAAGGAAATGGTGCATATTAAACTTGTTGATCTGTCTTCAAATAGACTGCGTTCACTACCAGACTCTACAGTCTACTTGCAGTCGTGTGAGGTCCTAATTCTAGATAAAAATCCCATTGAAAACCTAGCTAATTTAAACAAGATTCCACTGCTGAAAAAGGTCTCACTGATTGGATGCAAAATCACCTCATTGAAGCAGATGGAGGGACTTGAAAACTGCGCCAATAAAAACATACAAATTGTCCTCTCTCAAAATCAGCTGAAGAGGGAGGATTTGCCTAGAGAGATTCTGGAAATGTTTGATTTCATATTTTAAACTCTACTTTTTAACGCTACAAATTATCTGTGATTTTATAAATAAAAGATTATGTCAGTAAACTTCTTCTCTGTTTCTCAAAAACCAATTTACATTTCTCTAATCCCTTCTTTTAGGCACCGCTATGACGGCCGGAAAGAATGAGACAGACTTGCAACTTACTTTTAGCAAAATCACAGGCAACAAGGCCGGAATGGACGAGCTAGATAAGGAGTCTATTGCAAAAATCATTCGGGAGAACTCAAAAGGGTCCAAGTTCTACGAGAACGAATTCGCCAAAGAGCGCAACGTAAAGGCTCAGATTGAAGAGAAAAAACGCATTGTGGATGCCTTGACTGAGTTCCAGATAAAGATTGGTGAAAATGAGGTAAACACACTCTCTGTCCTACGAAATTAGAATAAGACCACGTGATTGGCTGCGATGAATTTACTACTATTTCATTGAGAATTAGTTTTGGTGAATTTATCTGCCCTATTAAATTCTAGTACGATTAGTTGCACTACAATTTCATTGAAAATTAATCTCTTTAAGGGAGATCGCATCCTTCACAAGTTGAAGAACAATTCAAAGTACGATCGTATATTTGTACACATCGACATGGATGCCTACTATGCCTCGGTTGAGTTGCGCGATCGTCCAGACCTAAGGGAGAAGCCGACCGCTGTTGGTTCAAACATGATGCTCGTGAGTTTGAAAATGCAGATGAAATTACTCTTTAGAAAACCTGTTTTTAGTGACTTGATTCTATTTGAGATGGGATAACAGTATTCTGTAGCTTCCACTATATGCGAATGACATTTACTCACAAACTGTTTTCAATAGAGAAGAATTATGCATTCAAGATGGTTTTTATTATCCATAATCCTACACTCAAATTTGTGAGGAAGCTTCACACTTTAGTAGACATGATTACCGATGAATCCGAAGCCTGCATTTTTCACACTAGAAGAAGCAGAATGCTTGACGCTACCGAGATGTGGGAAGCCTGTTTGAACTGAAGAGTGCTTAACGCTGCTTACAACTGGGACACTAGTGTGGACTGAAGCATGCTTGACGCTACCGAGATGTGGGAAGCCTGTTTGAACTGAAGAGTGCTTGACGCTGCTTACAACTGG
>KL566771.1:5590-22994 GCA_000715275.1 Gyrodactylus salaris
TTTCAGTGTAGAGGGTAGAGTTGAGACTAAGAGTAATTGACCAATCAGGAGTGACTTGAGTGGATATATATTTGAGGCTAGAATGAGTATGGTTTATGTATGAAGGTTTTGATGTAGTGAAAAGGAGGGGATTTGGTTTCCCAAATTTATCTTGACGATTTTTCAAACTCAGACAACTGAAGAAGAGGATGATCGCCCCACCCTCGAAAAGTCTTGTCGCCACCCCCCCATTATTATTATTATCCTACATTGAAGGAGGAACTTTCCTTTTTTCAAATAAAAAACTTTTTTTCTATAAAAAGTCCTTCATACTCCGGGCCTTCAAGGATCAATGATCTAAGTGCAAGAGACGCACATCAACAAACAGATGATCCATTGCTCAATTTAATTTTCACACAATTTTGAAAAAAAAATCTGACTTTTCTTACACTTTGAGACTCGCATGGGTACGTTTTCTGCCTTTTCTAGAATAGAAGCGCAGTCCGGTCTCGTATAAGTATAGTTTGAGGTTTCGTCTTTAAATTACTTTTAGATTTAAATTCCTTAGATTAGAAATTGTAGAAATTACTCCCAAAAAATATACAAAATAAATAATCAATTCAATACATAATAGACAGCCAGAAAGTATCTTATGCATAAGCGAACCGGAAGTTGAAAATTTGTAAATAAATATATATTTCAAGACTATAAATGAATTGTATTTCCTTTTTTTAGCCTCCGATACTTGGATCAATATTTTGGATATTTAGCTCAAATTACTTTCTTTTCTATGCTATCAGTAGAGGGAATTATGATTAAAAATAGCTACTATCATGGCGACTGAACACAATTTATTTTATATTTTTCAAATAAGCTCAGAAAACACAATTTAAACCGGGTAAACCCCTTGGGACACTGGTGTCCAGTTAAGAAAAAGTTGAAAATACTATTAGAAAAATGCATCCTTAAAACTCAAAATTTATCACATTTTATAGACAAAGGAATGAGCTTTTGATTGGTGTAATTATCTTCGCTAGTCATCTATAATTATCAACAAAATGCCATTTTAATCAAATCCAAATATTAATTTTCCAAAATCTTAAAACCGATGTAATTTTGACATTATGCATCCGAATTGCCCCAGATTTTTTGATTTGAAGATGGACATTCTAAGATTACTGCGAAGTTGTAAATATTTCAAAATAATGCACTGTTCTCCGAGAAAACTAAGTTGTAATATTTTTCTCAATTTTTAAACTAAGGAAAATATCAAAAAAATCTTCAAGCAAATATTGTTCACGAATTTATCTCACTCATTATTCTGAAGTAAAAATTACAAAATGTTCAGATTTTATATACCTGGATGTACCCGGGTTACAAAAAGGCTTGCTTATAAAAGTAGTCAACAGTTTGATCCTTCTCAGTATTTATTTCCAGGAATGATATTCAATAACAGAGCAGAGAGAATTTGAGAGGAAGAGAAAAACAAACACCAGAGATTGCTCAGATAACTGACATGGTTCAGAATTAATTAATGAAGCAATAACGATGTTATCATTATGCAGGATGAAATTATTCAATTCCCCATCTCATGGGAAATAATAAAAGTGGAGCTCTTCTAAATTTTAATTAGTCAACTTAAAGAAACAGCATATTGAACAGAAGAGGGGAACAGTTTCTCTTCCACTCTTGACTTGTGTTTTAGCAACTAAAAATGTCTCTCTTTTTCAATTACTTTCTTTACTGCATAATATTTGGCAGATAAATGGATATATTTGTCGATGGATATCATCGTCTATCCAAAGAGGGAGAGAGAGATATTATCTTGATATGCAATCCGTCAGTTAAGGGAAAATCCCATGTAAACCTTGAAGGATTATTGCTTTAAAAAACCCATGATTATTTTAAATATCCTAATGAACGTGTAATTAGCGATTGAAAAATCTACTTCATTCTAGACTATTTGATAAGGGAACCCAAAATATAGCACTGCAGAACATGAGGTACTTCGCAGATAGACAAAAACAACTGATAGTTCCGGTATGCATGGTCAGAGTTGGTCGAAATCAGGCCAGTGTGTTTAATTTGGTTGTTTTATATAATGAAAGTGAAAACAAAAATGTGTTTTTTTATGTGAACTATGGTGATATTAGGTCAAACAACAATTATCCAAGTCACAAATCATAGGAAAACTCAGAATTGACTCGACAGATTTTAATGACATTTTCTCCAACCATCCATAATGTTGTCGCGAGTGTTCCTAGCGAAAATACCAAGCTCTAGCGATCTCAGATCTATTTTAAATTGCGATTTTCAATAACCAATCAGCCTTTTCCTTCCTGCCCCACGAGTGACCCATATATAGTTCATTAAATATATTTCTATGAGAAAGCTCAACCAATATTAATTTGTGAGGTTTCATTATCTAGAAATTTGGTGAAACAGGAAGTTGGAAAAATAGCTTTATCGACAAAAAATTTGAATTACATTATTTACATTGTAAATTTGTTTCAAGGAGGGAGGAGACCGGAATCGAACCCACGCCATATGAGATATCATATTTATTGGACTTGGGGAACAATCCACTACACCCCAAAATTAACTTGAATACATTGATGCACTTTAACCAAAGAACTCTTGGTTTATCCCTTTGACCACGACATATAAATCACGAAACCACAGTTATTTAATGTCGTATTTTATTATTATCCAAGTTTGTAAGATAATAGTACACCTAACTTGAGTACAAGAAGAAACCAAAATGTTTAAATGTAATCTAACCTATGAAAAAACTTTGCAGAATCTTTCCCATGTTTGAAGATTAATTAACCGAAACATCTTCATAAATCAACAAGGTTCAAAATCTGCTGATTATCTGACATGTGAAATGTCATTCAAAAATCTCAAAAATGTTGGTTATTTCCCAAAAAAGTAACAGAAAAATCATTGTATAAGAATAGGAAAAACCATGTAAAATGAGTCATGAACAATAATCAAGATTGTAAAAATGTCATTAAGATTTTCCTAAGAAGGTCTTGTTTATCTCTATTCACAACTTTTAGCGGCAAATCTAGTCTATAGCTCAGCGGAGAAGGGTTTAATTATTACTTTGTTATATTCTCATCAACCTTATATTGCCACAACGATAGAATAACTAGATGAGAATTGATAATTATTGTAAGAGTCCTTATAAGGAATTCGATAATGATAAGTAGTTGAGCGTCAAGTTTGGTCGATTCAAATATATATTTGATATTTAAGCTAAAATAGGACAGATGAAAAAAAAGAGTTTATTAAATTTTAAAGAAACTAAAAATCCTATTTAGCATAGTTTTACTGAACAAATATCTGTTATCAGTTTTTTTCTATTCCCTATAAAATTTCCACGAGCATATTTAAGCATACTGTGAAAATAAAAGAATAAAATAATCCTTAGGAATATTTTTGTCAAAAAAATAATATTTACCCAGAGGTGTTTCTATCCGCATTAATTCAACAAATTCAGAGATAAAACTGTACATACTCAATTTTGATTCAACAAGCCATCATGGATACTATAAATTTTAAAAATCAATGATGAAATTAGATAAAATCAAGATTAGAGGGACTTAAACTCATCGGCTGATGCTATAAATACCTTAGAATAACAAGAAACTGGTCACTTTGTTGTTTGTAAACGACAAAAATATCAAGAAATATGCAATCCTTAATTCTTAAGATGAAATTTCCAATTTTTATTTGTTTAAAATAATATGAAATGAATAGTTGCCCTAATTATGTATAGTGCACTGTATACTAATTTTATTTCGATTTCTTCTGGTTAACTTCTTTTGCATCTGAATTCACTACTAAACTGAATGAATCTTTGGGGTTTATCATCATGCCACCAACGACGAATTGCAATCCATACTGATTGCGGATGCATGCGAAGTTAATTCAAATATCAAAACCAACAGAGAGGCTCAAATGAGGCATACTTGGTGTCCTCATTTTGTTTCAACATCTTTTTAATTTCTCTTTAAAAATAACGCAATCCAAAAACAATAGCGATTTGTGTCAACTTGTCTCCGCTAAAAGTTACAATCAAAAGTAGCCGGAGAAATTTTCAATAATTTACCTTGGATGAAAAAGGGAGAGAAGTCTTTAAAAAATATATAACTATTTCACCCACACCCTCAAGTGAGATCTTTCTATCCAGATCTAGATAAGTGTCTCTATTTTCCACCCCTATAGATGGTAGGCACATTCCTATTGTTCATTTCTACCATGAGTTAAAGACCAATTCGAAAAACTAAAGAAAACTTAAATTGAAATTACTTTTTCTCAAAGAATTGATCTTTATTTTAAGCAGTTCTGCTAGTTAGTGGATCCGTAAATCGCCGAAAGCATTTCCCTAAATAATTCTCTTATCAAATTATAAGATAATTTAGTTTACTACATTTAGAAGTATGATTACTAACTAGTAGGGCTCTATCATAAATGATATAAGACGTAGTTTATAATTTGATAAACGTACTTTACATTCAAAAGTATCTATTTTTTGGGATCAATGAATATTGGATCTATTTTTTTGCATCCCTCCTTAATGATCCATGATAATGTATCGTCATCGTAGGATAGTATTACAAAAAAAGATTCCAAAACTCTGACATTATTGATTTTTTTCTTAGAATTTGAATGAGTCCAACTCTCTTTGGGTTCACATACCAAGGGTTATACTTGGGACAGAGGGTGAGTAATTGTCTACCAAGTAGAATCCAACAGAATCGAAGCCACGCCATATGAGAATTTATTTATTGAACAGTTGATGATTTACGTTTTTTTTAATTCAAGAATTATCAATCCATCTAACCTCACTCATGAGATATCAGCCCTTCAAGACCGAGAAATAGAATAGATAAATTCTAAAGGTTACTTTCCAGAAACTTTCTTTTCTTCGAAACCATTTTTTCGCCTATGGAAAGAGTTAACGTGTTGGGGTAATTTTGTTGGGATTTTGCATTCTTGGTTATTTGATGTCTTATGAATAGGATTACCTTAAAAGTGTTAACATAATTCTAAGAGATGCAAAAATAATTTGAAAAAGTACATTTATTTCTAAATATTATCAATTTGAGTTTAAAATGTGTGATGTAAAAAACGCTCTTCCTTCCGAAAAGCAGCAACGCATCTAGTCATGGTTTTGGGATTCAAAAGTGATTAATAAACATTTGGGCAATTATCATGAGACATGGGAATTTTTCTATTATTTTTATAGGATATACCCTTAATTTTTCTTATGAGACATTGGAAAAATGTTAATTTTCATTATGACACTTAGTGGAGTAGAGGTTAATTATTACATAGAACACACTAATATATATTTTATGGCACATGGCTATATTTATAAAAATTATTATAACATAATAATAAGAAATTTATTTCCCTAATCCTGCTCGGCCAATGAAATTCCCGATTTTATATTGATTGCAAGTTCTATCTAGAATCAATCTCCAATTGGTAAATATTGAAATGGAAAATGTTCATGTTGGAGAAAGTTCCAGCTACTTAGATATCATTCGAAAGAATCTAAATAATTTGTTAGACCGAAAGGGGAAGGCCGAAAAAAAATGAGGATAAGATCTGTAGCAGAAAAGATTTTTAATTAGAAATAAATTTCTTATTATATGTTATAATAATTTTTATAAATATAGTCATGTGCCATAAAAATATATATTAGTGTGTTCTATGTAATAATTAACCTCTACTTAACTAAGTGTCATAATGAAAATTAACATTTTTCCAATGTCTCATAAGAAAAATTAAGGGTATATCCTATAAAAATAATAGAAAAATTCCCATGTCTTATGATAATTGCCATTAATTAATTATATAGACATTTTAAAAATTATTAAAAATGCAAAAAAATTGCATTTGCATCTTTTCTTCTAGGTATTTTCAAGTGACGGGAATTAGTTTTCTGTGAGAAGAACTCATTTGATAAGCTATTGAGCGAATAAAGATAAAATGCATCTGGTAGCCCTGCTTATGAATGAGATAAAATCTAAATTGGATGCATCTTTTGTAGCGGAAACATTATTTTGCTAATACTTTCCAAGAAATCAGTCTATAGCTAATTATGTAATTTTAAATATCGACTCAATTAAAAATTATTCAAATAATACGTTTTGACAAAAATATGTATTTTTTAAAGATTTTAATATTTTTCAATATAAAGAGAATAATAAACTTTATAAGAAATCTTATGCAGCAAAACCTGAAATACGCTTCAATCTTTGGTAGCTACAGAAATCTGAACTCAATTATTGAATAAAGGATGAGAAAAAAGTTCATAAATTAACCAGAAAATCCTGTATGACACTGTCATAATGACAGTCTACTTCCTATTCTATATTACATGGAGTAAAGGTTTAATAAATCTTATTTTATCTATAAGATCATCCTGGGACGGGTCAGATTAACATAACGAAATTTATAATCTTCTCTTAGGAGATAATTTCGTGAAAGGTATAGTTTATGGTGTGGCTTATGTTCTAAGATCGATTGTGCGACGGTTTCCTATCCCAACTCTCCTAGTCAGAACAGACAGCTGATGAGTAAGGTGTCTGTTCCACTTTTGAAACTTCGTGTCGGTTGATCCCGCTAAATAGTTCCTTGGAAAAACACCTCACTACTGATGAGTCATCAGCATAGGTAATATTCTATAATATTGATCTCGAATTTGGACAGGTCTAGGAAATAATTTTTAGTAGAGTTTATCAGGCCTAATTACTCTCTAAATTTATGATTTTTATAGAGAAACGAAAATATTTCTCAAGTTTGAAGATTTTTATAAATCTGTTTTGTAAATAAAACATGTATATTTCTACATTAAAAATGATCAACTCTCCAAATAGTGCCATCTGATCTCTTTATTTTACAATGAGGTATTTTTTTCGAGAAAAATAATTTAATGGTTAGAGAAGGAAGAAAAATCCGACTCTATTGTTTCAATTTTACTTTGTATCAATTTTTCATTCCATTTTCTACTTCTTACTTCTTCCTACCATAAAGGTTACTCTCACTATCTCACAATACAGTTAGCTATGACATTTTTATACAATTCCTTCCTACTATTTCCATTAACTCCCCTTTAAATAGGTTTATGGATTTTCTTATAAATCAGGAAATTTCAATCAAAACTTCGATCCATTCTCGTACTGAGAGATTCTCTCTTCTTCCAACACAGATCCAACTTTGCATTTCAGATCGATAATGAGAAGATGAGTGAGATCATTCCAAATATTGCATAATCATTTCTTATAAAGGCATTCTTTACACGAGTGAAATACTTACAAAAAATGCAGCAATAATGTGAAAAAGTTTTCTATAAAAGCAACTTTCAGATTTTCCACTCTTTTTTTTTCTTTAGCTCAAGGAAATAAGGAACTAATTCTGAAGCTATTTCTATCTTTCATCTTCTTTAAATCTATCTACTATGGTCGAAACTCTGATGTGTTAAAAGTCCATATGTAAATTCAAATGGCCTCCATCGATTTTCTCGCTTTTAAAGGCTACCGAATGGATATATCTTTAAATTCTGTTCAAGCTTATTATTCCGCTCCTAAAGATGATTAGATTGTTTGAGAAATATTCTCCGTTTAGATTTCGAAATTCTTCCTAATTTTTAACTAGAAATCGCGCATCAGTCACATCTTCCTAACAAAAGGCTTTTAATTGAGAAAATTTCTTCTAAAGGAAAGCATATTCAATGTAGTTCCCAAATATTACTCCTCTCTCACAGAATCTTTAGATAGTCGAGAAAATCCCGGTTTAAGTTTTGGCGCAAGTTCAAATTAATTTGAATACGCCTAGAATAAATATTTAATACACAGTTCCTCGTGAAATCATATCTAGATTACGATTTTGCGCGATTTAAAAGAGGTAAAATCAAAAAGCAGTACCCTAGAGAGCAGTTATTAACAAAATTTAAAATCAATAAACAGGGACCTAGAATCATGGTTGTTGTGTTAACAACGATCTCTCGATGATTAAATAGAACTAAAAGCAATTTTTTCTCCAGACTTGAAGGGATTAGCATTGCCTTTGAGGAATCTATTATAATGCAACTTTCTCCAGCAAATCCCACAAAAGACATGAAAATATACATCATTGAATGACTTGGATTAATGTTTTGAAGGACTTAAGAGGTTTTTTTTCTCTTCAACCTCCTCATGTTCTTGTAGCATACTACAAAAGTGGGGGGTTTAGTATTATGAAGTCAACGACAACTGTTCAATTCAATCATTAATGCCTCTCCTCGAATGTACAAACATTTCTTAACTTTAATCAAGTCTCTTTCCCAAAAAAACTCTCACATCTATCAGCAGACAAATTACGAATAGTTCATATTCCATTAAAAAACACATTTACAATGATAAAAAAATGCTATAATCAATCAGAAGATGTTTCTTTTGGGAAGTATAGCATTTTTTGTCCTAGAATTTGAGTATTGTAGCCTAGTCCATCTCTCTTCAGATTATAATGATAGAGTCTATTCTAAGCTCATAAATCGACTTGATAAAACTCACCAGATTAATATTTAAAAAAAATCAAATTTTTTCAATCTAGTTTTTTAGAAAAAATGATTCATTAATTTAATTTAACCCCCGTGATTTGACAGTTAGTAACTAAGTCTAACAAAAAAACACGCAAGAACATGTCAATGTACGCGACTCATAATGTCCTTATTGTTGAACCCATTCAGTGAACATAGTCCTACTGACGACACCTGATAGGTCGATAATTTAGGTGATAATTTATTATGATCTCCTTGGTTTAACTCAGATGTTTATTGTAGTCAGCTTGAAAAAGTTTGCCAGAAAATTCCCGAGCTTCGACCCTATCAAGACAATGCAATACCTCACGTTTCTTTGAAGACATAAATAAAGATTTCGGAACTCTCTTGGTATGCTTAAGACCATCCACTATTTTCTCCTGACATTGCTCCTTCAGATATTATCTTTTCCAGGACCTTCAAAACTGAATTGGGGACAAAATTTTCAACCAAAGATCTGAAGTCTAAAATTGGGTATCAACTTATCGAAAATAACGTGTTAAAACTGTTACTGAGACAATTGAAAACTAAAAACTTTCCGCTAAACGATAAAGTTCTTTTCAACAATGTGAATCTTATTTAAATAATGTTGAATTTCTAAGATTAGGATTTGCTCATCGGAAAATTTTCTCAATACAATGTTTTTCTTAGAAATTAGTTTCATGCTGAGTATGCGCCTCTCGGGTTCTAAAGATTATAAATACCCGAGGGGAGGATGTGAAAATTTCACTTCTTCAAGAAGTAGGGAATTGCATGAGAGTTGATCAGGATTCCTCAACACTATCTCCGCTATATTTGTTAACCTACGCCTATATTTTGATTTGAATATTCTTGTTAATCTACTGTATGAACTAGGAATGGACAGCATAATATTACAATTTCTATTCTAAACATTGATGAAATATCATATTTTTCATACTCCGAAAAACTTGATTCAAAATAATGCAAATAGAAAACAGATCAATGTCTAATTTTAGGTTCTTATCGTGATCTAACAAAAACTACTAAAAGCTGTTTCTCTAATCTTTAAAATTAATTATAATCTGAAAAGCTAGAAATTATTATTTCAGCAGAAGCTAAACTTTTGATCGACAAAATACAGACACAATTTATCTCTGAAAATCACATTGATAATTGAATGTACTTTGTTAGGGTTTCTTTTAGACAGGTTCCAAACACAATTCGATTTCAAGAGATAAGAGAAGAGTTTGATTTATCCCTGATTAGTCTCGAATAAAAGAGTATGGAAAAAGGGATTTGTACATTTCTAAAATCAGAAATCAACATTTTTTTATAAGATAGATTTTTCGATTTCGGATTTTAATTCAATACAAAGATGACAGTATCTCAGTTATAATCATTCCTCAATAGGGTTAGGGTTATTTTTTGCTGAATAATGTGTTAAATCATTCAGATTTGTGTCTTTTCATGTACAATGCCTCATCTGCTTTAAAAGATTCTTCGAATGTAAGCATTGTCTTCGGTAATTTAAATAATTTTCTTTCTAGATAGTGAATGGTTCAAAGATTTGATTATTGTTTCTTGCTTTGTATCCAAATTTATATTCTAGAGTCTTGAGGTTCTTTTTAAAGAACAATTTGTCATATTTCATAAGAACCTTCTTTTGGAAAATATTTAAAATTTACTAGAATCTAGCAAGAACTATTCCTAGGCCGGTTTCGACCCATCAGATCTCATCAGTAGGACCATGTTCATCGACTCCCTCAACGGGATTTATATATTTTAATATATATCAATATACCTCTACATGCACCACAACCTTCTAATAAATAATTATTAAGCTTCTTTGAATGAATGAAATAATCTGACCAATGATAGGCGTCTGACTTTTTAATGATTGACAAAAGAGAAAAGTAGAAGATAAATTGAGCAAAGTCGTCCTTAGTGAGCGAGTCCCATGAGATTAGGTGTAGATTTCCAATCAAAGAGTATGGAAGACTTTTCTACTCTCTTATTTTCTCGACCAATAAGAATAAAGAAGCCTCTCATTGGTAAAATTATTTTATGCATAAAATAAGACCACATCTACCCTTTTGGTACACCATTGTGTATGATTTCTTTAGAATTGAAAGCACATATTCATATCTAATAGTTTTCATCAAACTCGTCTTTGAATTACAATAATGACTCATGAGCAGCATGAGAAATCAAATTAGCTTCAAGTGAGAGTATTTCATTAACTTAATGAATTAATGACGATCTCTAATTTTTATCTACGAGCTCATACAAAACTCAATGCTGCTATTTAACACGGTAGAGTACTAATCAAATTCGATATATTATGTGATGTAAATAGCATGCTCATCTGAGTTGATTAATGATTCTCAATAGTTTTTTCACTCCTCAGTGATTTTCATCTTAAATTTTTGAATAATTCATTGAGAATTTTGAACGCAGAGAAACATGTGTTTTTTTCAATTGCTCGATAACAAGTTTATTCAAAATAATTAGGCATTTATCACACATTTGATGATCTGATTTCATATATACTAAATATTTCATATTTCTCAATTCCCAGGGGTTTAAATAGCTCCAATTATTAAATTGGAGGCGTGGCGTAGAGGATTGGTCACTCATAATGGTGTGGGTACCTTCCCTCCTCGAAACGAATTTACTTGGTAGCCCTCATGTGAACCCGAAGAGAGTTAGACTCGGCTATGAAACTGAACTCAAGGAAATAAATTCTCTTTTTTCTGATCGAATTTGTTCAATGTTTCATCAAATTTTAAGTAATAATCTTTAGTACTAAGAACTGAGATGAAGACAATAAAATCAGTTTCCATGGACGGTCTGTGTGTGATAAGAAAAATCCTATACGCTACTCAAGACACAGAAACCGTTAGTTGACCAAAATTATTCAAATTTTCTTAACATCATTCCGCCATGTTTCTCAAAAATTTGCTTTTCGTTAGTAGATTTCTTTAGAAGCTGGCGTTCTGAATAAAAACGTGAATATACTTGAAACTAGAAAATTAGATCTATTGCACTTTCAAATCTTGTATAATTCAATATAAAGGATCAATATCGGTGATCATAGTCCTACTGAAGAGACCTGATAGATCGAAACATGTCCAATGGAATAGCTCTTGTCATATTTCAACTCATCTAAAGAGTTTCCCCTGTAAAACTACAAATTCATCGATCCACAGCGAGCGATATCTCAAAAGAGTGCAAATGCATCTATTTTTCTGAGCCCACAAAAATTAATGTGGCTCAATATTTAGTGGTTTTAAAGGTTTTCTACGAAGCTGAGCCATAATCACGTCCCTTATACCCGCCATACTATGAATAAATGAATTTCTCTAGTCTCCTACGTATTGCATTGAGAAAGAGAGATTAATAACTTTTCTCTTGTTGAAATAAGGTTGTACTATTCCAGGAGATGTATCTCCTATCCAACTGTTGACTACAGGTCTAGAATTTGGCAACTTATCATTAGATTGAACTCTACACATCTTCCTTACAACTATAATCTCTATTCAGAGAATCATTTGAAATAAATATCTAGATTCGTATCTCAAGATTTGATATTTAAATATATTTAGATATATCGTTATCATACACCGAATATTGTGTGCAATTTTATTGTTTTAATTTAGACCAACTATTGTTTTATCATAACATCAGATGTCAAGATGCTTTATTAGCTTACTTCAAATGTTTAGTTCTGTCATGTTTTAATTTTTATTTCAAAATCTTGTAAAAATACTAGTTCGCTGAATGTTTTGTTTTACAAGTCGATAAAGGTGATGCAGAGACAGGTCAGAATGATATTTTCGTCTAAAAAAGGCTCCGATTTTGTGTACAAAACTTAATTAGGGCATGAAATTTGGAGAAAAAGGTAGCTCTTATGTGTTAAGGTACGCTTGATTTCTTGGGAATTTTAATCATCAGTTTTTTAATCAGACTAATTTTTCAAATTCCTTCGTACTGCTGTTCCCAAAGCTAATATGAAAATCTACCTTGATGTGTTGGCTTCGATCCTCCAATGAAATCTCAGATGGTGAAATGAACAAATCCCGTTGGTCAGAGGCATCTCTAGGATAGGATGGATTTATTCTTATACAAAAATCAATACCTTTACGGTGAATCCTTTACCTTGAGAGATGTGAAATAAAAATTTATTAAACGTCTCTGAGATTTATGAATTACGCAAAAGGACACACTGCTTGAGCGTCACAACATTGAAGGGATAGAAGACAAATTTTCCATTTTTTTCATCTCAAGAGGGATTCTGTTTATAATGCAAAATGAAAATTATTATTTTTTAATCTATTTCTTTTCGAGTGCTCTTTCGTGTCCAGCTATTGTATCTGCATCGAATATGTTAATCCTGTAATTATTGCTGTAAATCAAGTTGAGGTAATTTCTCTATTTCTATCACAGTACTAGCAAGAATCTTTTTATCATTTTGCAGGTCATAACATAAAATTCAAGTGCTTCCCAACACACAAAATGCTTTATTTCTTAGTCTTAGTTATAAATCAAGTCTTATTCAATTGTTTGTATCTCACATTGAGTTACACAAAGTATGAAACATCATAATTATTTTGAAAGAGAGTTGAAAATACAAGACTTCATGTCTCAATTTTTCATATATTGTTTTAAAAAAAACAATTTCTTGAATATCAGCACATTGATTCATTCCCATCAGTACTTCTATGATTAATTATCACCTCAATATGATTCATTCATTAAACTATCAGAGACATCTGATGGGAATAAATCAATGTGCTGATATTCAAAATAGAAAAAATAAATGTAACAGTGTTTTTTATTTTCAAAATAACCGGCCCAATACAACTCAGAGAGAGCACAATCGTCCAAATGGCCAGCATGTATTAAGCAGTGATTATTAGAATAAATATTTAAATTTTTGTAAAATTAAATCTTTCAAATAAACAAACACAGAATTCTTATCTTTTGGCAATAAAATTTACTATCGTTGTGTAAACCATATTGTTTAAACATAGAGAGTTAATTTTTGATAATCTTCCCAGTTGTAGAAGCAGAAAATCAATTTCTCTTTTTGTTGCATTTCAGCATTTAGACATTAATTTTATCTAATGAAATGAAGAGAAATTCAAACAAGATAAATTACATTAGAGAAATATGATTTATATACCTTTTATGTGTAAGGTGTAAGTTAATATAGGGAAATCGACTCTATACGAACAGGTCAACCAAACACATACACTAGACCTAAGATGGGAAGGCTGATAGTTTTTTGCTTTTCAAAGGTTTGAATATAAATGCTGACATAAATCTTCCAATCGAAAAGAATCTCATTATTATTTAGGACCACTTTGATTTTCAATGTGAATAGATATGTTTATCATCTTTGAATAAACACCAGAATAATGCGTGGTAAAATAATATTAGGTTGATTCATTCCAACTTACTCTAATTCAGTCAACATTAAAGACTTTATAGATCGAAATAACAACCATTCGCATCAATCGTTTTTCTCAAACGTTCCTCAAGTCCATTTATGCTTCTAGACCAGAAGTTGACATCTTTCGAAGCAATATACTTATAGATAGTCCTTTCGACAGCATCATAATTTCTCAAGTTTGATGTTATAGAGACCTCAAAATATGGAGGAAGATCTGGACTATAACGAGGATGTGGTAAAACTTCTAGGCTGAGTGCTGCAACTCCGTAGAAAAATCTCTACCCATTATGTACACTAATAGTTGGATAAATGTGAAAACATTGACGTTTTTCGCAATATCAAAAAAGTAAGTTTTGCATAAGCTTTCTCTAAGACCTAGACGGTAACTCAAAGGTAAAGCCCCAGGGAACATTTGCAAAAATGATTGCAAATACTAAAAGTCTTATGTTGGAAACACTTGATTTTCTACCAGATCAATAGAAATTGCTCCATATTATTCAAGAATTATAAACATTTGTATAGAAAAATGTGTATTGATAAAATTTAATATTCTCTATTATGAGAATAATTTACTTAATTACCTACACACGATTTTCGAATGGATTCCGACCACCCAACAAAAATTGTTTGTTTTAACTCCATTAGTTTTGTAGGATTTTTTATGATATGAATCAGCAAAATAAATTGAATAACCTCGAGAGTTTTCTATTCTCTGATTTTTATCATGAAAAATGATTGAAAAACAGCGATTAGACAAGCTTTATTTTCGTCAATTCTAGTTAGACGTCCTCATCTAATTTGTGATTAAAAACTGAAGCTTTATGATGATACGATGATCTGTAGAATTGTGCACACCAGATCGTGGAATTGAAGTTGATTGTAAAATGTATGGATAGATTCACAAATAACTCTATTTTCTCTTTGACTGAGCGAATTTCT
Organism: Gyrodactylus salaris; assembly: GCA_000715275.1. Taxonomy (NCBI): domain Eukaryota; kingdom Metazoa; phylum Platyhelminthes; class Monogenea; order Gyrodactylidea; family Gyrodactylidae; genus Gyrodactylus; species Gyrodactylus salaris. The sequence goes on from KL566771.1 coordinate 20,521, forward strand.
GAACCGTTCTAGTCTAGATTTCTATATAAAGAATAACTTGATAAATTTTACTTCTCAGTTGACTAATTATTTCAGTCAATTTTCTGTATTTTTCAAAGAATTTCTGCTAAAGTGAATACTTTATTTATTTAAAAAAGAGATTAGCTTTCTTCCTATGACATATTTCAGATCGCCCAAGTAATTTACAACTTTTTAAGCGAATAAGGTTTCCCTATCTTGTTGATTTGGGGAAATAAAATAAAGCTTTTCGCCAATAAGAAGACACATTGGAACACTATTCTTCCTTGTAAAAAGTATTTCTAAAGTTCACAATACTTCCAATAATTAAAACTTAAATTTTGTTTGCTTAGTAAGTAAGATTTACAAAAACTTCTATGCTTACAAAATTATTTTATCTATTTTTTTCTGTTTTACTTTCTTGGTATTCCAGCTACAGTGTGATGTAAGAATATACAGTAATATTTTACATTTATGTGCAACTTTGGTCGGCAATTACATTTTCTATGTATTTTCGTTTTGCAAGTAGAAACTAATTTCCCCCTTTGATCTTGTATAATATTTTATTCGCTAGACATGAAATGAAACAAACTCATTAAGGCTTTCTAGGTTGTCATACTTGGAAACACTTTTCAACTAATTAGGCTCGAATTTTCACACGAAATCGCTTCCTATCGGCCAATGAGGGCGATCACATTTTTTGATTTTGCTCCTCTTTTGAAGCTCAAGAAATATCTTCCAATTGGATAAATCAATAGGAATTACATTGTTTTGATTGGATGAGTAGAGAAAGAAAACCCAATCAGAGAAGAGCGTGAACTTTACAAGTTTGAGGCTGGGATTGGTTTACCATCCAAATTCCCCAAGTCAGAGCATACAGCTGAAGATTAAGCTGATTAACATACATTCGTCTAATCAAAGAATATAGAATAATTTATCAATTGTAAAGAACAATTAACTTTACAATCACCATAGTAAACATTCATACTCATGTGAAATCACTTGAATACGTCAATAAGCTTGGTTATCGTATCTCTCATCCCCTGTCAGCCAAAAACAACATGAACAGGCTTGACGCTTGTGATAATCTCCTTAAAATGTATAAAGAATGTCCATTTCTTCTTTATTACAGAATTATTACATGTGTTGAAAAGTTGATCCTTTTGATTCTGGTTAAAAATTCTGGTAATTCCGATCAGAAGATCCAATGGCGACCCCTAAAACCCCTAAGTTCCAAAACAAGGTTTCTGGACCTGTTTCTGGTGAAATTTGAAGGGGAAAATCTGACATGATTTGATGCGAAATTGTCAAATAATAAACTCGAGGTTTATTGTACTCAACAGGATTGATCAAAAAATCCTTGAATTAAGAACAGGAACAACTTAATAGATTTATAGGCCTATTTTGAAAATGAGCATTATTAGCCCTAGTGTTGAGACTCGATTTCTATGTTTTGTAATATTCCAAACATTATTCGAGCAAAATCCTATTTTCTCAGTGTGTGAAGGTATCATCTTTTAAATGTTACAGAATTATGTCTAGCTTATTGCTTTTGGCAATGAATCAACTAAATATGTAGATATACATTTTAGTTACAACTATTATTCTGGTTTTTTTAGGGAGAAAGGAAAAAAAATTCACATCTATTATTCTGAAACAATGGATTTTATTTTTCGAAAATTGATTGCCAGCATCCCATACAATATTCGAAGGGGTATTTACCTTGGAAATTAATTGTTTCAAATTATCTCCCCAAATTTTCGTCATGAATGGAGAAAAGTTATTTTCTTGACCAAGATTAATTTATTATGAATTTGAAGACGAAAGGTGGAATTAGATTCTCATTATTATCAATGAGCTTGTATTTGGCCTTGTGATTGGTCAAAGCCTTTTAAAAGGGAAGAAAAACCAACAAGCGATTCGTTCTATGTCAAGAAGAAAGACCCGAGAGTAAGAATATTGAATACAAGGTTCATAACTAGATTTCAACGCATATGTTAGCATAAAATAGGTCATAAAATAACCCCAACAATTCAATTTTTGATGAAAGATAATTATTTAGAAACGTGAAATGGAAATTTAATAGAGTAACAGAGAATTTTGGGTGTCTTTATGAATAATACTTTATAAATGCTTTAAAGTGTGTGGCCATTGGCCAAGAATAATTTATCGATGTTCCCCAAATGCCTTGATGAATTTTACTATTTTTTCATTTCATTCAATCTTATACCTAAAACGAATGAAATCAACCTGGGTAAATCCCTTGGGACACTGGTGTCCCGTTAAGAATATGTTGAAAATACTACTAGAAAAATACATCCATAAAACTCAAAATTTATCACATTTTATAGACAAAGGAATGAGCTTTTGATTGGTGTAATTATCTTCTCTTAATTATCTCTAGTTATAATTATACAGGTTTTCAAAGTTTTACTGACAACAAAATGTCATTTCAATCATCAAAATATTAATTTTCC